>JADRCD010223703.1:9183-31695 GCA_019843815.1 Montemys delectorum | reverse complement strand
TGTGTGTGTGTGTGTGTGTGTGTGTGTGTGTCTGTTTGTGTTCCTAATACATAAGTACAACTTGCTTATTACTCACAATGTTACTTTGTTATGTGGGTATGTTTTCAGAGCTGACCACTTGGGAATAGATAACCAATTGCTGTGTTCTTTACTGGAGAAAACTCTCATCCTCAGGATCCCCTCTTTGTCTGTAGCTACTTGTCTAGGTTGGGGGCCTAGAGAGCTTTGGAGCTTCTACATTAGCATGTCTATTGGTACTAACCTTTTCTAGGTCAAGTTGAGGTAGCCACGAGACATCGTGAATGTAGCTTCAGAGATTCCTAGAAGACGTGTTCTCACAGCAAACTATCTGTTCTTTTAGCTCATAAAGTATTTCCACCCCCTCCCATCCACAATGAATCTCTGAGCCTTGGTATCAAAGTTATATTGTGAATGTATCAGTTGGGACTGGGTCTGTATATTTGCATTTTGATAGGTTGTAACTTTCTGCAATGGTCTTCCATTATCCCAAGGAAAAGTCTCTAGAGATTTTTTTCCCCCAAAGCTTAAAGCATAGTTGAGAATTAGCAGACTGGAGAATAAAGCCACAGTGGGAAAAGTACAGTACATTCCTGTGTAGAGAAATCTTAAGGATCTTGAGTTCTAATCTGAGAGTAGTTTTCTCTGGAGTAACATTTCAAATAGAAACTGAGCTCTCCATTGAGATTCAAGCCCAAAATGTGAGGTTGTCTTGTCAGCTGTGACATGTCATTACCAATGAGAAGGCACTCAACTCTTTGAGATTCAATGCTCCAACTGGAAAATGGGAGTGACAAAAATTTCTAGTTAGTGTTAAAGGAGGTAATATTAAAGAAAGTCACTTTAAAAAAAATCAAATGGCATTGCTAAGCAATGGTAGCCTACACCTTTAATCCCACCACTAGGGAGGCAGAATCAGGCAGGTCTCTTTGACTTGGAGGCCACATTGGTCTACTTAGTAAGTTTCAAGACTGCAAGGGCTACACAGAGGCACTCTGTTTTGAAAAACAAAAAAAAAAAAGAAAAAACAAACAAAAAACAAAATTCAAATGGGGCCAGTTACTGTTGCAATTTTAAAGTCCTTCCAGAATCTTCACGCCTTCACATTTCAGGATAGTTTGGGTGTTATGAAATGAACTCAAGTCTTAGATATAGCTCAGTATCAGACCACATACTTGATGTGTTAGGAGAACTGGATTCCATCTAAGTAGCAAAAGACAAATGCAATATATTGTATGTATGGGTGTGGGTGCAGGGGCATACAACTTTCAATTATTACATAGAGTTGATTCGATAGGATTACTACTAATAGAACATTAATATTTCTATTTCAAAGCAAAGGTACCGATTAGATTAAAGGGTATAAATTATGAACTTTTATAATTATTGCAGATTGGATTCTCTTTCAGTTAAAATACTTGTATATTCTAGTACAATGTTTATTCACCTTTTGGAGTTAACTGTGAAAAATTGCCAATCTTATTCTAATACCTTCACATACAACAGCATTCCTCTTTTGGGAAAGTGCATGTGAATTGCCTTTTTATTTTATTTTTATTTTTATTATTTCTTTTTGCTCTTGAAATATTTTTATTGTCAAAATATCTAAAGTTTTAGTATAAAATATTCTAAAAATATGGATTGTAGAGTACACACAACATTTAATAGGTAACTCAGCATATTTATTTAGAAAATATACAAAATTTAATAGAGAAATTTGTTTCTTTTAAATCCCATGACAAAAAATCTATATCTGCCTTCTGTTGGTAAGTTAACTAATTCTGAAACTTCATTTAAAACATGTTATTCATTTGCTAACATAGCTCCTGAGAAAGATGCACAATAGTCCAGCAACCAACAGGGATGTGGTTGATGGTGAGGGGGATTGACATACTTCTTGAATGTCCCAATCAGATCTGCTTTCCGTGAAAGATACATAGTGAAAGCAAAGAATGGCAGAGAAAACAAGAAAAAAGAAGAGAAGGAAGAAAACAAATGGTGGGAGCAAATAAAACATAGAAAGAGAAAGGAGGTTAGAAAGAACAGAAGAGGAGGGAGAAAGGGAAGCAGAAGGAAAGGAGGAGAGAGGGAGAGAGAAAGGGAGAGAGGGGGGGATAGGAAAAAGAAAGGCTGAGCTTCATCTTCATCGGTACTTTTGAAAATCACTCAACAAAGAGAGTCATTTGATGATGATAAAGTTACCTAAAGAATGGGAGGAAATTGTATACAGAACTCATAAAGTTTATAATCAAGAGTGAACACTCAAAATGAGGAGACCCCAGGAAAGTAATGTATGGGATCCTACAAGCAGCAAGTGCCACTTTGAAGTCACAGTTAAAGCCTGCTAAAAGAAAAACAAAATCAATAGGAAGAGAAAAATAATAAAAGCTACAAAAAAACCGTCCTCTTGGTCCATGGTCCAGAAATGCCTATTGCCTCTCTGCCCAGTACTTTTTTGGTGCAGCAATGACCTTTATCCACCAGCAACACAGCAATGTCACGGAACTAAAGTGCATACAGCTTCCATTTGGGGGGCTGTTCTTTTAAGCATCACTTCCTGTTCTGCTTGGGGTTTTTGCCTCCATCGTCTATCACACATATAAAGCATTTCCAAATTGCCTTTAACGGAAGCAGTTCGACATGCTAAATTAAACGGAGCTCCGGAGACATTTGTTTTCAGCAGCAAAAACAAACTCAACGAGACAAAAACAAAAAAAAAAAAAAAAAAAAAAAAAAAAGAGGGAAAATGCCTAGCCCATCAAATCTTAAACCATATTTCTTTTTAGTCTCTGTGTTAAATGGCAATAATGTAAATGAATGTGAACCGCTTGGCGAGTTATGAGAAATTAAGCTGCAAATTACAGAGCTGGCGAGTGAATGCTGGCATGGGTGGGATGGGATGATAACACGGTGGGTGGGGACCTAAGCCTTCATTAGGGATTCTCATTTCTCACTCATTTCATTCCCAGTTATAAAGTCCAGCGAAATGGATCTCAGTAATTGCAAAGTTGCTGGCTCCATTGGTTTAGAGGAAATGAATACAGCCATTACTTTTTCCTGCTTTTTCTTTTCTTCTTCTGCACTTTTGTTGCATCCACGGGAGTTTTGGAAAGCTTTTCTGAACAATTAGAAGGGCAAAACTCTCCAGTAGCTTTGACATTTCTGTGACCTACAGCCCCTAGCGCAGTTTTTTGTTTTTAAAACTGAGATGTGATGCCATCAACAGAGGACAAACCAGAAACAAAGTTCTGGATGCGAAAGCCCTCCCTTTGTTAAGAAAATAGAGACATGAAGAGAAAGAATACAAAACAACATTCCGATTGTATAAGAGAAGGAAATAGGAAAAGGCAGAAAGTTTACTAGAATTAACGATGACTTGACACAGACTACCAAATCTATAGCAACACAGATGCTCATTAAACTGTATAAGAAGCTCATTAGAAAATAAATGTATTATAATTTAATAACAATTAGGTTGTTATTAATTTAATTTGTGTAGTATTCAGTTTTCCAAATTAAAGGAAACATCATGTTAGACATTGACACTTTATTGTCCTTCAGAAAAAGCATGTTCTGAATTGACTGGGTCCAGGAAACTCCCCACGCTCAAAATGACCTAGACTTGTAAATAACTACTCCAGATCACTTATATTATGGTCAAAGATGAAGAAAAAACATGAACATGATGAAGTACATGGGTTGCAAATAGGAATGATTGTTGGACGAGTTTCCAATCTTAGGAGAAAATGAGCAGAAGATGGGAAACTTCTACATAACACAGGAAGATGTGCCTATGTCTAAGTATCACTTTATGTTATAGACCTTGAACAAAATTTCAGGAGGATGCCTCTCTGTTGTTTCAAGACATCTATTCATGAAAGTCAGATATTGAAGTCGTCTATTAATATGCTGTGCTAATCTATGATCTTCCTTCCAGTATTTGTTTTGCGAAATTAAATGGACCTGTGTACAACATGTGTACATTTAGAATTGCAAAATGTGCTTGACCAGTTGTTCCTTTAATCAGTAAGCAGTGACTGGTAGTATATAAACAAAATTTAATTTGTCAGCTATATAAATAATGAAATTATGGCATTTACAGGAAAATGGATGTGACTGAACATAACAATATTACTTGTAAGTAGTATTGTTACTTTTCTAGAAAAGCCAAACATTGCATGTTGTCTCTCCTGTGTGGTTCCTAGACTTTATACAGATACACAACATGAAGTAGAGAGGAAACTCTCTACAGCCATAGTTCTCAATCTTCCTTTTTTATATTTTTGTTAGATATTTTCTTTATTTACATTTCAAATGTTATCCCCTTTCCTGGTTTCCACTCAGAAAAAACCCTATTCCCTCTGCCTCCACCTGCTCACCAATCGACCCTCTCCCAATTCCTGGCCCTAGCATCCCCCTGCATTGGGGCATAGGGCCTTCACAGGACCAAGGGCCTCTCCTCCCATTGATGACCAACTAGGCCATCCTCTGCTACATATGTAGTCATGAGTCTCATCATGTGTACTCTTTGGTTGGTGGTTTAATCCTTGGGAGCTCTAGGGGTACTAGTTAGTTCATATTGTTGTTCAACCTATGGGGCTGCAAACCCCTTCAGCTTCTTGGGTCCTTCCTCTAGCTCCTTCATTGGGGACCCTGTGCTCAGTCCAATGGATGGCTGTGAGCATCCATTTCTACATTTATCAGGCACTGTCAGAGCCTCTCAGGAGACAGCTATATCAGGCTCCTGACAGCCAGCAGTTGCTGGCATTCACGATAGTGTCAGGGTTTGGTGATTGTATACGGGATGGATGTCCAGGTGAGGAAGTCTCTGGGTTGTCACTCCTTCAGTCTCTGTTCAACACTTTGTCTCTGTAACTCCTTCCATGGGTATTTTGCTCCCCCTTCTAAGAAGGATTGAGGTATCCACAATTTGATCTTCCTTCTTGAGTTTCTTATGGTTTGTGGATTGTATCTTGGTTATTCTGAGCTTCTGGGCTAATATCCACTTATCAGAGAGTGCACACCATGTGTGTTCTTTTGTGATTGGGTTACCTCTCTCAGGATGATATCCTCTAGATCCATCCATTCGCCTAAGAATTTCATAAACTCATTGTTTTTAATGACTGAGTAGTACTCCATTGCGTAAATGTAGCAAATTTTCTGTATCCATTCCTCTGTTAAGGGACATCTGGGTTGTTTCCAGTTTCTGGCTATTATAAATAAGGCTGCTATGAACATAGTGGAGCATGTGTCCTTATTACATGTTGGAGCATCTTCTGGGTATATGCCCAGGAGTGGTATAGCTGGGTCCTCTGGTAGTAATATGTCCAATTTTTGAGGAACCGCAAAATTGATTTCCAGAGTGGTTGTACCAGATTTCAATCTCACCAGCAATGTACAGAGCTAAACAAAGAATTCTCAACTGAGGAATACCAAATGGCTGAGAAGCACCTAAAGAAATGTTCAACATCCTTTTTCATCTGTGAGGTATAAAGCCAAGGACGTGACCAATTTGACTCATCAAAGGAGAATTTCCTTTTTTTAAAATTTGTTGATTTTTTAAGTTCTTTCATTGTTACTGTTTTTTTCTTTATTTACATTTTTATTAGATATTTTCTTTATTTACATGTCATACTATATCTCCTTTCCCAGTTTCCCCTCCAAAACAAAACAAAAAACAAAAAAGCAAACTAAACAAAACAAAACAAAAAATAAACAAACAAAAAAACCCAACAAGAACAAACCCCTGTTCCCTCCCTTCCCCCTCCCCCTGCTCGTCATCCTACCCTCTCCTGCTTATTGGCCCTGGCCTTCCCCTACACTGGGGCATAGAACCTTCACAGGGCCAAGGGCCTCTCCTCCCATTGATGACCAACTTGGCCATCCTCCACTATACATAGGCTGCTGGAGCCATTGGTCCCACTATGTGTAGTCCTTGGTTGGTGCTTTAGTCCCTGAGATCTCTGAGGGTACTAATTAGTTTATATTGTTGTTCATCCTAGGGGGCTGCAAACTCTTCAGCTCCTTGGTCCTTTTTCTAGCTTCTTCATTGGGGACCCTGTACTCAGTTCAATGGATGGCTGTGAGCCACTACTTCTGTATTAGTCCGGTACTATCATAGCCTCTCAGGAGACAGCTATATCAGGCTGTATTGTCCTTCCTTCAGTCTCTGCTCCATAGTTAGTCTCTGCAATTCCTTCCATGGGTATTTTGTTCCCCCTTTTAAGAAGGAATGAAGGCTCCACGTTTTGGTCTTCCTTCTTCTTGAGTTTCTTGTGGTTTGTACAATCTATTTTCTGAATTCTGATCTTATTTTTTTATTAGATATTTTCTTTATTTACATTTCAAGTGATATCCACTTTCGTGGTTTCCCCTAGTGGGAAAAAAAAACCCTGTTCCCACCCCCTCCCCCTGCTCACCAATCCACCCTCTCCTGCTTCCTGGCCCTGGCATTCTCCTACACTGGGGCATAAAACCTTCAAAGGATCAAGGATCTCTCCTCTCTTTGATAACTGACTAGGCCATCCTCTGCTACATAGTTTTGCAAAAGTTTCATTGAGTATTTTTGAATCAATATTCATAAAAGAGATTGGTCTGAAGTTTTCTTTCTTTGTTGGGTCTTTGTGTGGTTTAGATATGAGTAACTGTGGCTTCACAGAACAAATTGGGTAGAGTACCTTCTGTTTCTATTTTGTGGAATAGTTTGAGGAGTATTGGTATTAGGTCTTCTCTGAAGGTCTGATTGAACTCTGCATTAAACCCATGTGGTCCTGGGTTTTTTGGTTGGGAGAATATTGATAGTTTCTATTTCTTTAGGGGACATGGGACTGTTCAGATCATTAGTCTGATCTTGATTTAAATTTGTTACCTGGTATCTGTCTAGAAAATTGTCCATTTCACCCAAGTTTTCCAGTTTTGTTGAGTATAGGCTTTTGTAGTAGAATCTAATGATTTTTTTTTTTTTTGGATTTCCTCAGTTTCTGCTGTTATGTCTCCTTTTTCATTTATAATTTTGATAATTGGGATATTGTCTCTGTGCCCTCTAGCTAGTCAGGCTAAGGGTTTATCTATTTTGTTGATTTTCTCAAAGAACCAGCTCCTAGTTTGCTTGATTCATTGTATAGTTTTTTTTGTTTCCACTTGGTTGATTTCAGCCCTGAGTTTGATTATTTCCAGCTGTCTATGCCTCTGGGTGAGTTTACTTCTTTTTATTCTAGAGCTTTCACATGTCCTGTCAAGCTATTAGTATATATATTAAGAACTCAGAGCTATGAGTTTTCCTCTTGGATTGCTTTCATTGTGTCCCATGAGATTGGGTATGCTGTGGCTTCATTGTCATTAAATTCTAAAAAGTCTTTAATTTCTTTATTTTTTTCTTTGACCAATTTATCATTGAGTAGAGTGTTCTTCAGCTTCCATGTATATGTGGGCTTTCTGTTGTTTTTGTTGTTATTGAAGAACAACTTTAATCTGTGGTGATCTAATAGAATGCAAGGAATTATTTCAATCTTCTTGTATCTGTTGAGGCCTATTTTGTGACTGATTATATGGTCAATTTTGGAGAAGGTACCATGAGGTGCTGAGAAGAAGGTATATCCTTTTGTTTTAGGATGAAATGTTCTATAGATATCTGTTAAATCCATTTGTTTCATGGCTTCTGTTAGTTTCACTGTGTCTCTGTTTAGTTTCTGTTTCCATGATCTATCTATTGATGAGAGTAGGGTGTTGAAGTCTCCCACAAAGCAATGTGTGCTTTGACTTTTAGAAAAATTTCTTTTCTGAATGTGGGCGACTTTGCTTTTGGAGCATAGATGTTTGGAATTGAGAGTTCACCTTGGTAGATTTTACCTATGATAAGTACGAAGTGTCCCTCCTTATCTTTTTTGATCACTTTAGACTGAAAATCAACTTTATTTGATATTACAATGGCTGCTGCAGCTTTTTTTTCTTAGGACCATTTGGTTGGAGAATTGTTTTCCAGCCTTTTACTCTGAGGTAGTGTCTGTCTTTGTCACTGAGGTGCTTTTCATCTATGCAGCAATATTTTGGGGCATGTTTACGTAACCAGTCTCCTAGTCTATGTCTTTTTATTAGGGAATTGAGTCCATTGATATTAATAGATATTAAGAAAATGTAATTGTTGTTTCCTGTTATTTTTGTTGTTAGAGTTGGAATTCTGTTCATGTGGCTATCTTCCTTTAGTTTTGTTGTACGATTACTTTCTTGCTTTTTCTAGGGCATAATTTCCCTCCATGTGTTGGAGTTTTCCATTTATTATCTTTTGAAGGGCTGGATTTGTGGAAAGATAGTGTGTAAATTTGGTTTTGTCATGAAATATCTTGGCTTCTCCATCTATGGTAATTAAGAGTTTTGCTGGGTACAGTATGTAGCCTGGACTGGCATTTGTGTTCTCTTAGGGTCTGTATGACATCTGCCCAGGATCTTCTAAGCTTTCATAGTCTCTGGTGAGAAGTCTAGTGTAATTTTGATAGGTCTGCCTTTATATGTTACTTGACATTTTTCCCTTATGCTTTCTTTGTTTTGTGCATTTGGTATTTTGATTATTATGTGATGGGAGGAATTTTGTTTCTGGTCCAAACTATTTAGAGTTCTGTAGGCTTCTTGTATGTTCATGGGCATCTCTTTCTTTAGGTTAGAGATGTTTCTTACATAATTTTGTTGAAGATATTTACTGACTCTTTAAGTTGAAAATCTTCACTCTCTTCTGTATCTATTATTTTTAGGTTTGTTCTCATTGTTTCCTGGATTTCCTGGATATTTTGGGTTAGGATCTTTTTGCATTTTGCATTTTCTTTGGTTGTTGTGTCAATGCTTTCTATGGTATCTTCTGCACCCGAGAGTCTCTCTTCTATTTCTTGTTTTCTGTTGGTGATATTTGCATCTATGGATCCTGACCTCTTTCCTAGGTTTTCTATCTCCAGAGTTGTTTCCCTTTGTGATTTCTTTATTGTTTCTATTTCCATTTTTAGATCCTGGATACTTTTGTTCAATTCCTTCACCTGTTTGTTTGTATTTTCTTGTACTTCTTTAAGGGATTTTTATGTTTCCTCTTTAAGGGCTTCTACTTGTTTACCTGTGTTCTCCTATATTTCTTTAAGGGAGTTATTTATGTCCTTATTAAAATCCTTCATCAGCATCATGAGATATGATTTTTAAAATTCAAATCTTGCTTTTCCAGTTGGGGTTCCAGGACTTGCTATGCCGAGAGTACTTGATTCTGATGATGCCAAGAAGTCACGATCTCTGTTGGTAAGATTCTTGCATTTGCCTTTTGCCATCTGGTAATCTCTGGTGTTCCTTGTTCTTGCTGTCTCTGGCTGGAGCTCATTCCTCCTGTGGGTGTGTAAGCCTGAGTTAGCACTCCTAGGAGGCCAGCTCTCAACTGGCAAGACCCCTGCACAGAAGGCTGCAGAAAAGTCCCACCTCCTAGATGCACATGGAGGCTGGAAGGACCCTGTCCTAGCTGCTCAGCCATTTCTGAGGCCTGTGTGCTCCTGGCTGGTCCCCCTTAGACAGTCACTAGAGAGAAAAAGTGGGGAGTATTCCTCTTTCTCCATAACCTCACTATCATCTGCTCTCACCTTTGTTTTTGATCTTAGCCATTCTGATTGGTGTGAGGTGAAATCTCAGGGTTGTTTTGATTTGAGTTTTCCTGATGACTAGGGATGTTGAGCATTTCTTTAGGTGCTTGTCAGCCATTTGGTGTTCCTCAGTTGAGAATTCTTTGTTTTGCTCTGTAACTCATTTTTAATAGAGTTATTTGGTTTTCTGGAGTCTAACTTCTTGAGTTCCTTTATATACTGGATATTAGCCCTCTTTTAGATGTAGAATTAGTAAAGATCTTTTCCCAATCTGTTGGGTGATGTTTTGTCCTATTGACAGTGTCCTTTCCTTACAGACAATTTGCAATTTTATGAGGTCCCATTTGTTAATTCTTGATCTTACAGCATAAACTATTAGTGTTCTATTCAGGAAAATTTCCCTGTGCCCATGTGCTTGAGGCTCTTCCCCATTTTCTTTTCTATTAGCTTCAGTGTGTCTGGTTTGATGTGGAGGTCCTTGATCCACTTGGACTTGAGCTTTGTACAAGGAGATAAGAATGGATCAATTTGAATTCTTCTGTATGCTAACTGCCAGTTGAGTCAGCACCATTTATTAAAAATGCTGTCTTTTTTTCCACTGGATGGTTTTAGCTCCTTTGTCAAAGATCAAGTGACCATAGGTATGTGGGTTCATTTCTGGGTCTTCAGTTCTATTCCATTGATCTCCCTACCTGTCACTGTACCAATACCATGCAATATTTATCATAATTTCTCTGTAGTACAGCTCGAATTAGGGAAGGTGATTCTACCAGAAGTTCTTTAATGTTGTTCTCAACCTTCCTAATGCTGCCACTCTTTAAAAGACTTTCTCAAGTTGTGGTGATGCTAACCATAAAATTATTTGCAATGCTACTTCAGAATTGTAATTTTGCTACTGTTATGAGCCCTAATGTCAATATCTGATATGTGACCTATGTGACCCCCACAAAGGGGTCATGACTTACAGGTTGAGAACTGTTGCTCTAGAGTAACAGACAATACTAATGGAAGAGGTAAGAAAGGAGAGGGTTGGAGGATGCAGGGGTAATAAGCTCAATATATAGTATATAATGTTGTGTAATGTTTTTAATATTTACATTCTAAAAATTGATCGTCAACATGACAAAGCATAGCTGAAACATTGATACCTTGCTATATGACCATTTTTACTGCCAAGAGAAATTTAAAAGAAATAAAAAGAAAATGGAAATATCTCTAAAGTAAATGTTCTGGAAGAAAACAAATCCTGCTTCAAGTGGATGGGACAAGAAGTCTGATACTTTAAATATTTTCAGGATCAGGACACAGTTGCTCAATAATGTCTTACTTTTTCACAATATAGGGGAACTTTCTTGTCTATTTGGATTTCTTGAAAGCCCATGACTATGTCCTACACAACTTTTTTTCTTTCTCTTCTTGTACATAATCAATTAAGACACAGAAAAACTTTGATTTTATATTTAGATAAATTCTTAGCCATTCAGTTCCAAGATGTGATGATTTACCTGTCAGCTTGATTCTCCAACCAAATGGTCAGGTGTTTGGGTCAAATATTTGAGGGTCTGCACTGATAGATTAAGAAATTCCAATTTCCCCCCTCACATTTACTTGTGTTAAAATAATAAATAACAGCTGCATGTGAGAGAAATATGTTAATGAACTGTTCTTAATATTAATGTAAACAGTGAATTAATCTGAACATTCTATCTTAAGCTAATCTCTAATAACTTCACAGAGAAACAAAGATATATTTTAAACTGTACCTCAACAGCTGAGCATTAAAATGACATACCTCTATGGATCCTGGCTACCTCCTACTCCCATCCCATGATAGTTGCATATTAATATTAATCTGGATTTTTGACCTTCATGGCTAGTGTTCCTTCATTCCCCCAGCACCTTTCAATCTCCCTCTCCTTTCCTCTTGGTAGCGTACACCCACCCTATTCTCTACTCTGCCTGGCCACTGTGTGGTTAGCATTTATTTACAGAACAGAGAATAAATGATAAGAAATATTTACAAAAACCTGTGACAGGGGATTCTTACTCTAAGCATTACTTTTCCCAGTCCAGATTAAAAGAA
The DNA here is from genome assembly GCA_019843815.1 of Montemys delectorum. NCBI lineage: Eukaryota > Metazoa > Chordata > Mammalia > Rodentia > Muridae > Montemys > Montemys delectorum. The sequence goes on along the minus strand of JADRCD010223703.1, from coordinate 19,992 downwards.
GATATGAGGCAGAGAAATCAGCATTTGAGCAATCCAAGGGTAAATATTACACAGCAAACAAACATTATGAATGCAGAAATATTTCTGCCTGAGTTCTTGAGGCAAGCCATTGACCTTTTCTGATTTTCAGACTGCTAATCAGTCCCTTGGGTTCTAGAGCATAAACTATTGGCTATTCTGCTTCTTTTCCACCAAGACTAGAATTTGAACTACTCCATTGATTCTCTTGATATCTAACTTTCTGACTAGATGTTGACATAGTTCAGCATTTACATGCCCATGTACCAATTCCTTATAACGAGTCTATATAGTTACTCACCTGCATTAAGTGCATGTTACATGAAAATAAATAATATGAATGAGATAAGATATGAAAATCAATGTAGGTGCTGACATGGAGATATATATGTCCTTATGTTTGTGCTTTCTTGGAGAACACTATTGGCCACAAGAGTACGTAGAATCTAAACACCAAGATTTGAAGGTACTAAGTCAAGTAGAACTAGGCATTTGGATGTGCACTCAACACCAATATCAGTATAAGACTCTGTTACAGCTTGAACCAGAAGTACACAAAGGCTCATACCACCACCAGTGGTGCTTTTTGAAGAACTTTAGAAACTCTTGAGACTGTGACCTAGTTCACCTTGAAATAGTTTGCTGGAAGCAGATGTTGACTGTGCTAATCTATTTCATGTCTCACTCTACTTTCTGGTCCACCAAAATGCAAAAGATCTGTATTATAAAATCACATAAGTAAAAAAAATAAGCAAAATAAAAGAAAAAGGCGCCATTTCATACCGCAGGGCTTCCTCTCAAGGGTGTATGAATATCCCAAGACCCATGAGCTAAAATGGAGCCATCCTCTTTTAAGTTGCTTCTCTCAGATGTTCTGCTGTAGGACAATCGACTAATACAATCACCTAGAGAATATTTCTCATTAGTTATTTTCAAAGAGTTTAAATGCTTATCATAAACATCTGATTTGTACATACTATCGCAGAAATACTGCATAAATGAATGTTTTACAATACATGCAATATACTTGCTATGTGAAAAAAATTGTATCATGACTGTTAATTATTCTTAAACATACCAGAAATGTTGAAAATGATGAAAAAAAATGAAGTAAATATTTATTAGGTTGCCTATAGTAATGATTCCTTTACTGATTTTAGAAGTTACTGAATGGTCTTCTAGTCCTAAGATGAGGCACTGTGATGGTTTGAATATGCTTCGCCCAGGGGATGGCATCATTAGGAGGCGTGGCCTTGTTGGAATAGATGTGCCCCATTTGAGGAAGTATGTCACTATGAGCATGGGGTTGGAGACCCTCCTCCTAGCAGCCCTGAGACAGTCTTCTCTTTGCCTTTGGAACATGGAGTAGAACTCTCATCACCTTTAATGCCATGCTGGCCTTAATGCTGCCATCCTTCCCACCATCATGATAACTGACTGAACCTCAGAACCATTAAGGCAGCTCCAATTAAATGTTGTCCTTTATAAGAGTTGCCTTGGTCATGGTGTCTCTTTACAGCAATGGAAACCTAAACTAAATAAGACACCTGACCAAGAAAGGTAATAGAAGAAGAATTTATTGGAGATGTTCAATTTCAGAAGATCAAAGTCCATGACTATCATGGTGCTGAACCATAGTATAGAACTCACATCTTTATCTACAAGTGGAAGACAAAAAACCCTACCTTTTGGAATGGCATTGGATTTAGAAACCTCAAAGTCCACTCTTGGTAACATATCTCCTCATACAAGGCCACACCACCAATCTTTTTTAAACAATTGTGCCATCTGGGGACCAGAATACAAATATATGGGTCTATAGGGGCCACTCTCATTGAAGTTACCACTTTCTACTTATAGGCTTATATCATAACCCAAAATGTATTTAGTTCCACTCCAAAAGTCCTTATGGGGACTCTTATAGAAGAATGAGAGGAAGGATTGTGGACCCAAAGGGATAGGAACTCCATAGGAAGATAAACAGAGGCAACTAACCTGAACACTTGGAGCTCTCTGAGTCTGAGACACCAACCAAAGAACATACATGGCCTGGAACTAGGCCTTCCTGCACATATGTGGCTGATATGCAGCTTGGTCTTCATGTGAGTCCAGAAAAATTGAAATAGGGATTATCCTAAAAGATGTTGCCTATCCATGGGTTATATTCTTCTAGCTGAACTGCCAGGTCTAACCTAATGGGAAAGGAAACATCTATCCTCACAGAAACTTGAACTACCAGAGTAAGGGGATAAACAGAGGGTGCCCCACATGCTCAGATGAGATGAGGAGGAAAGAAGGGGGAAGGACTGTAGGAATGGGAATCAGTAGAAGGCAGTGAGTAGGATGTAAAGTGAATAAAAAAATTAAATTCAATTTTAAAAGTTTATAATTCACCTAGGTACAATAATTTTCTCTGTTTAGAGTTTGTTAGAAAAAAGGAAGGAAAAATTAATTTCTTGATATCAATGCCTGTTTTCTGGTTTTGTAAATAATTTTTCTCTATTTATAAAATATGTTTTCTAATGTTTTTCCAGATTAACATGGCTTGGTTGCATGACTTGGTATATGAAGAATCCACGCACATTTAGTACATCATTGTCTCAAATTTCTCTTCTATAATCACTCACTGTAATTTGTCTCTAATCCTCAATAGTCAGGATTTATAAAAATCATTTATCCTGTCAAATTCAAAGGAATGTATTCAACTTTTGTCTTCTTGTGCATCATGCAGCATTTGGTGCCATGTGTATCTTCTGAGGAATATATTTTGATACACAAGTATAATACCTAAAATTAAGATTGCATAGTTTCCTTCAGAATATAAATGAATGCATTTTCAGAATATATATAAAAATAGTTATGCATAAAACCACATATACATGAACAACACACACAAACTTAGCATGTTGAACATGCAAACACACACATATACACACACACGCACACACACACACATACACAGATGAAGTTTTACTATTCAGTGGAAAAGACTATCAACTAGAGTTGGGGAACATGGGAGAAGTTCAAGGAAGCATATCCAGGAAGATTGGTAAGAAGAAAATGAGTAAAAAAAAAGGTTATATAATTCTATTTCAATAAAAAATATTAAAATATTTCAGAGTATAGTAAAATATCATCCCATTGATATGACAATAAGAAATAAATCTATAAAAATAACTGGACACCAGTTTGACAGTAGTTCTGTGAAGTGTGAGGGATTAAAAAGTATTATTGCAAAAATGAGTTTTGAAAAAGAAAAATAATAAAGGGCGAACATCAGGTACAGTCTACATTCATCAAAAGATGGCTTCTCTCCTTTTCTTCTTTTGATTTGTGTATGTTTATGGTATACATACATGCATCTGTGAGAGCGAGTGCAAGTACATAATGCCCCTCTGTATGTGGAAGTCCAAAGTTCCGACTTTTATTACTGAGACAGGGTCTCATGCTGAACATAGACCTCGCTGACTCTGGCTCATGTGGCTACCGAGCTTAACATGACGATTCCCTGTCTCTACTTTGACAGTGCTGGTATTAGGGGGGTGGGCACCATGACTTTCAATTTTTATGTGTGGTCTGTGTATCTGAACTTTAAACCTTATACCTTTAAAAAACTGCTTTATTGACTAAGTCATCTCTCTAGTGCTTTAAATCCTTTAATTTGGTCTCTAGCAATACACTCAGTAGTAATATTCAGAGCAGTAACACAACATACAATAATCATCCACTGACTGCCTCTATTTGGAAGAGTGTTTAAACTTGTTCACCCATGGCCATTGTGAGTTGTAGGAGACCATAGTCTATAACTTGTCCTTCATGACTCTCGCAAAGCCACCGTTAGTTCTGAAGTTATATTATTTTGTAGTAGTTTGTGCAGGCTACTGCTTTTCCTCCTAATCCTGAACTGTCAGAGTAATTGTCTCACAAATTCTAGCACGATATGCTTAATGAGAAGACAGGCTTAATTCATGATACCTACAACTGAATCTTAGCTTCATTAGATCCTACATCTTCAGTCCCCTCCTTTGTGAATTATACCCAATGCTGCACGCATCCTCTGGTGCTCATCATGTCACGATTGTAAAATGTTTTGAGAAGCTCTTGCCGCAGAAAGAGGTCTTTCAATATTTGAGAAATTATTCTACGCATTGCAATTTTGTGTGATATTTCAGGAATGATGGCTTCGAGTTTGCAACACAATGGGTTGAAACAAGGTATCACCTTTTTTTCTAGCTGTGAAGTTAAAGGCATAATCATGATAAAAAAAGGACATTCCGCGTAGCATACATAGGTATATAAAATTTGATGTTTGCTTTCTCTACCATCCTCACTGTAACAAAATTCTTGTTCTTACCTGAATTACTATGCTATTATGCTACATTTCAAATCTATTTCCCCTTTTACCTAGAGTTGATTTATAGGTCATACTCTCCTTCTAAATCATTGCAAGTAATGATAGCTATGTCAAAAACAGACTCCCACTTGCAAGCAACAAATTGACTTTTCCTTTGTGAATAACACTTTTGTAAACAAAAGTAACAATTTTAAGAGAGTCTCAAGGTGATAGATTCCAAGAGAGCTAAATAGAGGGAAGTACAGAGGTGAATAAGAGGTGAGTCTTATGGGATGATTAGAATGAGAACAGTCCCCATAGGCTCATATACTCAAATGTTTGGTTGCCAGCTGGTGGAACTATTTTGGAAGAAGTAGGAGACAGGGCCTTCTCAGAGGGCCTCAGTACAGCTTGGCTTTGGGGCTTCAAAGGCCCATTCAATTCCAAGTTAATTCTCTGCCACTGTTGTGCAGATCCTGACACAAGGTCTCATGCACTGTTCCAAAGCCATGACTGCTTGCCTGCCTGCCAGTCTCCCAGTCACAAAGGTCATGGACTCTAAACTTCTGAAACTACAAGTTTGCAAAAGCTTCAACTTCTGACAGTTTTTTTTTTTTTTTTTTTTGTATTTTTACACTGCACCAAAAAAAAAAAAAAAAAAAAAAAAAAAAAAAAAAAACTATCTAAGAGACCTCCTCCTGAAAACTGGGAAGACTTCTCAGTAACCCCGACCCCTTCTTTCAGACATTCTTCCTGAGAAGAGGTGATGAAAATGACATTATTGTCTTATGCTATCAAAAACATCCCATGTAACCTTTGAAATTCTCATAAATTCTTCTATGGATTTAGAAGAGAACGTGCAAACGGTTATAGCAGGAATCTATAGATTTCTAGGAAATAAATACATTGAAATTTTTGGACAAATCACATAAAATATTGAAAGTTCCAGTCATCTAGCTATCAACATTACAGATCATGCTCAGAAAAATCAATACTTTAAAAATCTGGATGTAAACATACAGAGTAATATTGACAAGATATCCTGAAGAAAAATTTTATTAGTAGTCTATTTTGCAAATGATGTAAGTGCTAAGTAATTTGTTAGCACTAGCAAGTGGCAGAGCCAGGCTTTCGCCCCTCATACTACCTGATGTCAACATGACAGACATGTTTTTTCTGTGCTTCATTACAATATGGTGCCCAGGAGAATATTTTCTACTAATATTTTTCTTCTGCTGCACATTCTGAAATGAATACCACATCTTCTTCATCAGGTCACAAAACACCTTTTGAATTATTTGACACAATAATGAGACAATGCACCTATTTAAAATGTGACTCAAAGTCATCACTGTCTCTTAATTTCCTTAACTTTCTGAAAACATATCCATATTTTCGTGACACTTAAACACAAAAACCAACCCAAAATACCAACTTAGAAGCAAACAAACAAACAAAACTTTGTTTTTGGGCACCCCCCCAAAAAAAAACAAAACAAAACAAAAACCACACACACCCAAAACCAAATTATTTCAGATTCAGTTTCTAGACTTGAGAACTAAATTTCTTTCTCAATCAGGACTTGATCTAATACAACTAAAGCAAGTTCTCCCTAGAGGAGCTCATTACCTCCTTGTTCCTCTGCATACCAAGAGAGAACTTGGCTCCCAAAATACCAGCTGTTTCAGAAGCCTTGGGGCCTGCTTCACCTCTAGGAACATTAGCTTTAACCTTTTAATCTCTTTGATTTAATCATATACCCATGTAATTAAAATCTAATAGTCAAGTTTCAGGGGCAGAAAAGAAGCTGGCCATTTACCTAAGCAGATGGCAGACACTGTTTCCTAAACAACGTGTTCAGATTGCATGGCTGAAACTCTAGGGGCATCATTTCTGTTAAGTACGTGCATGCGACAAAAACTTAGAGCCACTCTTTTCAAACAATGAGCACCTCCTCACCTGCTTCCACGAGATAAAGGGCAATGCATTTTTAATGTACACCTTTATCTCTCCTTGACAGTCAAGAGGATTCCATGTGCAACCAAACAATAAGGTAAGCAAAGCTAATGAGTTTGATTTGTAGACGGCATATGGACCCCTGGGTACAAATTAATGCATTCTTTTTATTTTGTTGCCTAAAGATTCCCAAGTCTTGAGGAAGAGATTTCACGATAGAGTTTAAAGAGGTTTCTTCAATTTGTTTAAGGGTGTTAATAGCCAGATGTTATTTCAACATCTGGTTAGAATCTGTTTCATGATTTTACCAAGCCGACATCAGCAGCATATCCTGGCTTGTTAAATTAAGTATGTTGTTCAACAAATGGTAAAATCATGAGTTTCATGCATTATATTTCATCTGTAAATCACAACAAAATATGCCTGAAACTCTGAAATAGAAAATAAAGCTTAAATGATGCAGTTGTCCAGTTGTAACATTTGTTTGAAGTGAATATGTAAAGATATATACATATTGATTTGAATGTAGCACTATAGAACATCCATATGCTCTTCACAGACACATAGATTGATTGCAATGTCAAAATGATGAGGTAATATGTTTGAAATGATATGTATAAAATTGTTCATGTAGGGTACATATATAAATATACATGGAAATATTAATACTTAGGATTGGCTAGAGAGGGCATGGCTAATGATTGCTTTCAGCATCATGGGTGGTTATTTTTATATTTTCAATGTAAGAATATTTCAAGATTATATAGATAAAATAATGTATAAAATAATAACATGTCTTTTGTTTTTTCTTTTATTGAAAATATATTTTTCATACCATATATTCTGAGTATGATTTCTTCTTCTCCTATGCCTCCCAGTTCCACTCCATCTTCCCTCTAATTTGGACCCACTCCCATTCTGTCTCCTGTTCAAAATCAAACAAGCATCTAAAGGATAAAAACTAAATAAAATATAACATAATAACATGTTTAAAACAAACAAGAGAGCCAAAAGCATAAGAAACATATAGATGCAGAGATTGACTTGATCCCATGTTCAGAAATCCCATAAAATAGCAAAAAAATAATAAAGCAGAAGCCATAATATACATGCAAAGTGTATAGTAGAAAATGAAGTTGTCGCCTGGCGGTGGTGGCACACGCCTTTAATCCTAGCACTTGGGAGGCAGAGGCAGGCGGATTTCTGAGTTCAAGGCCAGCCTGGTCTACAGAGTGAGTTCGAGGACAGCCAAGGCTATACAGAGAAACCCTGTCTCGAAAAACCAAAAAAAAAAAAAAAAAAAAAAAAAAAAAAAAAAAAAAAAAAAAAAGAAGCTATTGTTGATGATGGTGAGGTAATAATAACATAAAATAAATAAAAGTAAAAGTAAAAATAAAATAAAATTTAAACAAAAAAAATGTCATGATAGGACATTTTGAGACAAACATCTTCCAAAAATAATACTGAGTTCATTTTCTTGGACCATCTATTGATGCATATGGGGCATAACTTTAAAAATGGTTTGTTTCCCCACTGAAACTCCCTTGGAGAAAACTACTTTTTCCTTTGTAAGTAGTTTCCTATTGAAGATAGCTTCTATGTTAGAGATGGGGTTATATATCCATGAGTTTCGGCTATAGGACCCCCTCAGGTACGTACCTGTGCAAAACCTTTGCATGCTTCCTCAGTCTCTATGAGTTCATATGTGTGTCCATCCTGCAGCATTTAGAAGGACTTGTTTCCTGATATCTTCTATTCCATTTGGCTCTTGCATTCTTTCTGTGCCTTCTCTTGTAGGATCTCCCATGGTAGGGATTTGATGGAGAAATCCCTTTTAGGGCAGAGTGTTCAGGGATCTCTCACTCTCTGTACATTGTCTGACTGTGGATCTCTGTATTTCTTCCCAACAGCTGCAGGAGTAAGCTTCTCTGCTGATGACTGAAAACGTTACCAATCTACTCCTCTGGCCTACTTGCTTTTATTATTGGATTGTCCAGCAGGTTGCCAGAGAATGCCTACTGTAATTGAGGAATAAGACAAAAGGATGAGTGGGAAGAAGACTGGAGTCTGGAGCACGGAAGGAGGGAAAGCCACAGCAGGTGGGCTGCCATGAAGCTGGGGATGAAACTTGACTGGATTGGATTGGGAGAGAGGATGGTGAGTGGAGGATCTGCAGTAGGCATTTCTGCTTCCCTGCCCCGCTGCAAGGCGACATCGTAACAGTGGTCATAACCCTACAGTATTCGTAGAAAGATCATAAATAAACCCAGCAGTCTTGTCACTATAGCAAATTTCTGATCATTTTAAAGAACAGAAAGTGTGCTAAAGCACTAAGCCATCCTACTAGTTTTCTCACTGTATTCATCCTGCCAAGAACACAACAGGGCAAGTCTGAAGAACATATCAATGTAAGGGTATTGTTTTCAGCAGTGTCAGTGTTCTAAAAACGTTCTTTACAGTAAGTTAAATTGTTCTAGTTTCTTATCACATGACATTGAAAAACAAGATGACAGATGATGCTGATTCAATAATGACAAAGTCACCTTGACTTAACCTAGTACTTGAGATCAAATTGAGGAAACATATACTTTTAATCCAACAATTAAAGACATGGTTCCTTTATACTTTAATTTAAAATAAAGCAAACATCTTTATATGTTTTTCTTGTCATTTCTTAGAAAACTTGCTACTCGGCCCTGTCCCCATTTCTAATAGCAACGAACAGAATGAGATTCATAAAGATAGACTTAGCCTCAAAACATCCCAGCAAGACAGGCTAGGAAGGGAGCTAAGAAGAGCACAGAGGTTAAGCAATTCAATCAAAGTAGCCCTGTGGCTGAGTACTTGATAATGTCCACAACTCTGCATCTCTGGGCAGGCTCTCTCCAAGGCAGCCTTGGTGAAAGGAGCACTTTGTACTTAGATCTGTGTTTCTTTCATGTACTTCTGAGGAAACTGCAGTGAGCAGAAGCAGCACTGAGTAGAATACTAAGAGGAGAGAGTCCTTAGTGTGGCTAGACATTTCCCTTACCTCTCTAGATAGTGCACATAAATTGTCATTCTAGAGATCCTTGGCTGAGAAATTTGATTTAAGTAACTGAATGGAGCATTCTCAGTGATTCACTAGATATTCTTCACTCAGGCATGAGTAGCCAAATGACACTCCATTGAGACTACCATAGGACTGGTGATCTTGGATGACCACATTGACAACTTTCCAAGTTATATCTGCTTCCTGGCAAAACTACTCTGTTTTTTAGGGGTTGTAACTTTGCTCAAAATTCTGTTTGAATAAGCAATTTGTGCTAGACTCTCAAATAGAACACGAGTAGAAATGATGTGTTCTTAATTCAGATGCATAAGTAACTATCTAGAACTCATCTTCTCCCTTATTTCTAGTAAATGACCTTCCCTTCAACCTGTGTATATCAGCTGACAGATTTGAGAATGAGGGCAAAATCCACTCATAGCTTAGTTATAGTAATTGCCTTTGAAGAACAAACCAATGGGCAATACATTCAATAGAATCGAAGTTAAATGATTTTAGAGTGATACTGTTTTGATTAATGACCAAAGTGCTGTGACAACCTGTTATTAATTAAAAGAAGACCAGTAGATTTGCAAAGCAAAAACATATTCAAAATAATATAATGTCAACTAAAAGGTAATTTATAAGTTCTTGTAAATTGTTGAAAAATTTATGTCTGTTTTGTATTCATTCTAAGGAACCTAGCTAATGTAAAAGCAAAATGCTTAAATGTTACCTAGGTGTTATGCATCTAGACAGGGATTTTTGGCTTTAGATGTTATTGTGGATGAACCCCTCCCTCATGATAGGACTTGGTCAAAAGGAGATTCCTATGGACATGTGTAGATATGTGACATTCTGACTTACTACAAAGATTAAAACTTTAGGTACTATCCTCTCCTCCCTTAAGAGTTCATCAAGTTAAGCCTGTAAATCATTTTTTTTCAGGAGGTTATTATCCAGAGAAGGTGATTCACCTAAGGACATATTAAAGAGATGGGAGGAATAATTATCCCTTTAATTAGATAATGTACATCACTTTCCCAGAAGCACCTAACTCCATGCAGCCTCTTACAGAACTCCCAGCTAGGCAGTCTTCTTACTTGTGTCAGTTCTAATTCACAAAATTGTTGATTTTCCTTCATCTTCTTTTTACATGGTGTGTGTGTGTGTGTGTGTGTGTGTGTGTGTGTGTGTGCTTGTGAGTTAATAAATGCTTTCTGGGTACTTTGGGCTTTCTCACCCTTTTTCTGAAATTCTGACCAATGCCACCAAGTAGCTGGTAGCCAAGTCCCATTGTTGAATCTGGCAGTATCCTTATTCTCTAGCTCTAAAGGCAGTTTCTGTTCCTGTTCCTGTTCCAGCTGTTCTATTGCTGTTGCTGTTGTTTCTGCTGTAGTTGTTGTTGTTGTTGTTGTTTTTCTTCTTCCTCTTCTTCTTCTTCTTCTTCTTCTTCTTCTTCTTCTTCTTCTTC
>JADRCD010223702.1:0-17278 GCA_019843815.1 Montemys delectorum | reverse complement strand
TCTCTCTCTCTCTCTCTCTCTCTCTCTCTCTCTCTCTCTCTCTCTCTGTCTCTTTGTCTCTGTCTCTGTCTCTGTCTCTCTCTGAAACAATAACAACAGAAATGGAACCAAAAAACCCAAAACAACCAACAAAACCCCACAAGTATAACAAAAATTACTTTAACAAACCAAAACATACACAACAAAAAAACCCATGGAATCTATTTTGTCTTGGCTAGCTACACCTGGGTATGGGGACTGCCCTAAAGTATGGTTGGTACCCAGTGACCCATTGGAGAAAACTGATTTTCCCTTTCCTAGTAGGTATCAATTGCAAATAGATTCTTGGTTAGGAGAGGGACCTTGTGTCCATTACCTTCTCTCAGTACTTGGTCTCATCATGTTCAGTGCAGGCTGTGTGCATGCTGGTGCAGTCTCTGTGGTTTCTGTGTGCATCAGTCATTTTAGGTCTGGAAGACACAGTTTACTTGTAGACATCTATCATCTTTTGCTGTTAAACTCTTTCTGTTTCCTCTTCTGCGTAGATCTCTAAGTCTTGAAGGGAGCACTTTGATAAATACATCCCATTTAGAACCAAGTACTCCAGAGTTTCTCATTCTCTGCACAGTGTTCAGCTTTGGGTCTCGTGTTACTTCCCATCTATTAAGAAGAATCTTACCTGATGAAGGCTAGGTGAGGTGCTGATGGATGGGCATAGCGATATCTCATTAGGAGTCATTTAATGCCAAGTTTCTTCAACAGAATAGTGCTATTCAGTTTTTCCTAAGGAAAACCACTCCACGAGATGGATCCCTTTCTGACACTACTAAAATGACTAAGAACCTTAATTTTTTTTTTTTTAATAATTTTGAGACAGAGTAGTGAGTGCATGGTGGCTATGAGCCTCACTATGTTTGTCTTGCTGGCATCCAATTTCCAATCCTTCTGTTGTAGCCTCCCAGATACCCAGCATACTTGTCTGTAACTTCCCATTTTATACAGAACATTTCTAAACTTTTGCCTTCGACTTTCAGGGTCATCTACTTAGCACTTAGTTTTACTCCAAGTTTTTTTTATTTTTCTTTCTGTCTCACTATTTTATCTCCCACTTGTCTTATCATTCTAGTCAGCATCTGAAGTGAATACTGTCCTTGCCAGCCAGTGCAAAGCCCTTTGTAGGCTGACTGGCTCTAAGAAGCTGCCCTGTTCCTGCTCTTATGAAGTCCTCACCACACACTTGACCATGTTTGTTCTCTCCTTTGCCGATTTCCCTCTGTGTGCTCTCATCATGCTGCAAGCTGCCCAAGTGGATAGAATTACTTTCCACTGGGGACCATGGAATGCATAGCCCAGGAGACTTGTTTGTTTGTTTGTTTGTTTAACACAAACCTGAAAGTCTTCAGGCAGGCATAAATGTTGCTACCTAAATAGGTTATTGGAAGTATATAGGAAAAGCTAAGATCTGCTCACCCAGACAGACTATCATGAAAAAGAATGGAAATTATGTGAGAACTAGAGAAAAGTTCAAGTAAGGAGAGATTCCCAAATCATTGATACCCAAATAATGTAGAGAGCATGGCCATTGAGAATGCAGTAGAGGGATGGGAGAAGGGAGGGCGGCAGAAGAGCCCTGAAGTTTACCACAAGAAGGTATCAGTCTCTTCAAACCATTGTGTTTATACATAATCCAAACACTTGGTAAAGAGGGATGGAGGATATATGTGCTTAATTAAATAATAGAGGCAGCACTTATAAAGGATTAATAAGTATTGAAGATGGACTCTGGGGCTGCAGAGATGGCTCAGCAGTTAAGACCCTTGCTACTCTTGTAGAGGGTAGCTTTCTGCCCAGGACCCAATCAGTGGCTCATTGTTGCATCAAACTGGTTCCAGATGATCTGATGCCCACCTTTGGCCTCCATAGACATCCTCACATGTGTAGGTAATTTTATTTATGCACATGTACTAACATGGCAGACTACTGTCTAGCTATTAAGAGTAAAATTTTGTCAATTGTGGTAATATGGGAAAATTGGAGAATGTTTCATTGTTTACTGATGTCCTTTCCGTTGTATACTCAAGAGTGGAATTGCTGGATCAGTTTGATTTTACCCTTTGGAGAAGCCTCCATGTTGTTTCCCATAGTGGTTTTGCATATGTCCATTTCCACCAACTATGTATCAGTGTTCTGTATACAGTTGCCTCAGCATTTGCTTCTTTTTGTCTGCTTTTGGCCAAACTGGAGCGTACTACAGTTTTGGTTTGCATGTCTCTAGTGCTTGGTGATGTTGAACACCTTTCTATATACCTAAAGACCAGCTAGGCTTTTGGATTAATAATCTATAACATTTTTCAAATCTTGTATTCTTGTTTTCAAGCTACAGTTATCTAATTTATTAGTAAGATACATCTGAAGTTCAGTAACTTCTTTGGCTTTCAATAGCAGATTGATATGCACCCAATACTGTCCATTAAAGATTGGCAGTTCAAGGAGTAGAGTTCTTGTTGTGAACTAGCCCTGGAGACTAATTTTATTTCACAGTTAAAACTGATGTTGTTCAGCGTCTTTTCTTTCTTTCTTTTTTTTTGTTTTTGTTTTTTGTTTTTTTTGTTTTTTTGTTTTTTGTTTTTTGTTTGGAAACAGGGTTTGTCTGTGTAGCCCTGGCTGTCCTGGAACTCACTCTGTAGATCAGGCTGGCCTCGAACTCAGAAATATACCACCCTCTGCCTCCCAAGTGCTAGGATTAAAGGCATGTGCCACCACTGCCCGGTGTTGTTCAATGTCTTTACTAGAATTCTTTTTTTTTTTTTAATTTCCCTTTTTTATTAGATATTTTCTTTATTTACATGTAAATTTCTCCTTTCCCAGTTTCTTAAGTAATTATTGATCAATGGAATACTGCAGATTTTATGAAAAGTTAACGTATAAGTGATTTTTTTAAAGTTCTTTAAAATGATTAAATATCCACTGCCTTTCTACACACAGTTCAAAACTTTTCACAGGACATTTCTAGAATAGATTAGCAGGTCAGAATTTAGAATTTCCTGTATAATGAATGTCACTCAAATACTCTCAGTAGATAATATTGCACATGTGTTTTCCTCAGTACACAGGAATGTTTTTGTGTAGGCTTCCCCTTTGTAGTAAAATACTCATTTTTCTCTCATAAGAACCAAGAGCTATTTATTGCCAGTGAGCAAGTTCTGAAAGATGAGCCCTCACTAATTCCGGTGAGTGAACAGGACGCTGACTTGTTTAATCATTCTTCTGAGATCACTCTGCCTTTTTGATTCACTATGGGTCTTTGGAAAATGGAAACTGTTAACAATGATCAATTAGAATGTTTTCTGTTTATACTTTCTCTCACCTAATTTTCTGAGGCACAGTAATATAAAACCACAGCCAAATAAAGGTTTTTTATAGACCTAATCCTGCATTTTCTCTTTTCAGTAGTATGCTGAATCTATTTGCTGCATGAAATTCCTGTCACAATTATTTCTTGTCACACGATAATCTTATAACTTATCTCATACTGTTCTTCCACCCTGGAAAATTATGCACTATGACTCTGTGAAACGGCCTCTGACTAGCTCAGCTCTGTTCAAAATACTGTTGAGCATTTCTCTTCCTATCTTTAGATATAAGATAATATTAAATATATTCACATATATTTAAGGCATTAAAATCATTTAGCAGAATATGTACAGAAAATAGAACAGTTGGATGATTGTTCTTTGATTTGGATAGATATTATGGGTTTTTTTGGGACAATGGAATATCCTTTTCATGTAAATAGTTGATGATATTGATTTGTTTATTCTAGAAGTGAATATTTATTTATTAGTGCATCCATAGTTCATAGTTTTGGATAGCAAATACATTTTAAAATTTCAATTATTGAAAGATTATCTTCCATTGTTCTTTTCTGAAGAGGATGCTTGCTACAAAATGTATTTATTATATATAGTTCATAGAAACTCAGGAGCTAGTAGATTTTATAGGCTCTTCAAATAGCCTGCTTTTATTTTTCAGTCTATGTAAATAATATTTTGAAAATACATGTATTTAGATATATTTATATCTATGTAACCTTTTGATAATATGCTCTTCTTTGTCCTAACACTTGTGCAGCTTCTTATTCTGCTTCTGGCCAACTTCAAAGGCTCCTATTTGGAAGCGTCCTTTCTTGAATCATTCTTAAAGTTATTTAGATCTGCCGTGTCATCTAAGACTCTCTCCCATTTACCAAGTCCAGAATGTTAGTCTGTGGCCCTCACTAGTCATTGTTTTTTCTTATTTTTATTGCAAATTGTATGGCCCATGAAGTGTAATCTTGTCCTGTGCTTCCTTTCTGCTGACTAGCACTCCTGCTTCATCACCCCTGACGTAACTGGACTCCCAACAATTCCGGAGAGTGTAAGTGTCTGCTCTCTACTTCTAAAACCGTTCTGTTACAAATGTCTGTGACCAGGGTGGCCAGTTTAGGGACAAGCACATATGCTTAGCTCCTGAGCATGGCTGTGTGAAATGTGAGGAAGTGTCAAGGCATGGCTTCTACCCGTGGGGAAAAATGCTACAGGGAAATTTCGCACTTTACAGTCATTTTAGTGAATGGACCATTGAATTTTAGACTTCCTCTTTGTGGCTTTGTTTAAATAGTTAGTATCCCGGTTGTTGATTGCTTTTAATTTAATACAGTAGGCATTTTATTAGACTTGAGGATATTGTAAGAAATAATGCTTGTTACATTGTTAATTGTAGCTATATTGGAAATTCTTTGTGTATCTCAAAAGTTATCCAAGTTAGTATTTTCTGTGGGAGCTCTCATAGAGAAGTAGAAGTGATAGCTATCCTTCCATGCCTGTTTGATAACTGTGGGAAAGGAAAAGACTTCCTTTAGTTTTTCATAGAACATTAAAATAAATGTGTTACAAACCATCAAATGAAAGGAAAGGCAGCAGGAAGGGCCCTTCAGATCACTTGGAGTACCTCAGATGGGTGCTGTCTTCCATGAGTTACTTGGTTTACCTCAGGTGGGTGCCATTTTCATACATTTTCAAACTATTATAACACTTGCTTTCTCAAACATTTGAGTAGTGAATGAAGGCAGAGAATACAAATGTAAATTTTCCTTGTGCACGTGTGTGGTTGGGTTCATGTGTGTAGGTCCCCATGTGTACACGCACATGTGTCTGTGCGTACAGAAGGAGGCCAGAGGTCAGCACTGGACGTCCTCTCTTGCCTCCACCTTGTTTAGTGGAAGGCTGCAGTTGATGCTTACGGATCCTTCTGAAGCCCGTCCGCCTTCATCTCCCAAGTGCTGCTTTCCTAGGGAGATGCCTTTGTGTTCAGGGTTCCGTGGATGCTGAGGATCTGAGCTCAGGTCTTCATGGTTGTGTGGCAAGCATGTCACCAACTCAGCCATCTCCCAAGCCTCCCCCTCTCCCATTGTACATTTTCTAATATCAAATCAAGACTATCAAATTAAAAGTGTTAAAAGATAAGTCTTATGAATTCTACTGGAAGAGTTTTTCAAATAAATTCTATGGAAAGACTTTGCATGACCTTGATCTTACAATGTGGGTTCAGGATAGGCCGTCCAACTCTCTGGTCTAATAATGAATCCTTGCCCTTTGTACCCAATAAACACAGGACCATGGATGCTTTCTATGGTCAGACTAAGATAGCCATGATCTGGTCCCATGGAAATCTCATTTAGATTTACTCTCTTCTTCTTTCTCTCTTTTTACCCACTCCTACATTCACTAACAAACAGCTCATAGTTTCTACTTTACTTTTTAAAAATTTCTATTTTACACACACACACACACACACACACACACAAACACACACACATGCACACACACATGCACACACGCACACACGCACACCCGCCTGTCTGTCTGTCTGTCTGTCTGTCTGTCTGCCTGCCTGCCTGCCTATGAGAGAGCGCGAGGCAGGGGAGGGATACTATGAGTGAATTTGTGCAGGTTAGATGACAAGTTTTGAGTTTAGCCCTTTCCTTCTACCATCTGGTCCCAGTGGTTGAGCTCAGGTCATCAGGCTTGAAGGCAAGTGCCTTATCTGCCGAGCTAGATGAGAGCTCTAATTTCATCTTTCCATACTATTATTTTCAAATATTTAAAGAAACAAGCATTCTATTAAAAACTGGTTACTGAGAATATAAAAAAATAAAGTTTTATCCTATTACTGGCACACTTTTCCACTGTCCTGTTGAAGGAAACAGAATATAAACCTCCACAGTGCTGTATATTGAGGGCAATACTTTTTTCCACATAGAGATGACCAGTCTTTGTGATGATAACAAATGTAGTTCTGTTGAAGGTTGCAAAGGTAATGTTGTGTGTGGGGTTGAGTCAGAAGGTGAAGGAAGCTTCAGAGAAAATGGGAAGCAAGTCTCCTCCCCCTAGTTGGACACCACTCACTGAGCCTTCAGATTGATTTATTTGAGATGCTATGATTGACAGTTTCTCTCATAAGATCTCTGCCTTCTACAGGTTTGAGAGATGGATCTCTTAAGTTCTTGCTCAAAAACATTTCAGCCTTTCAGATCTTTACTCAGCACCCTGTACACATTCTTTGCATTATAATATTCATTTTGGACAGGCCTAAATAATGTAGCTCATCCTTGTTTTTTTTTTTTTTTTGTTTGTTTGTTTGGTTTGGTTTTGTTGTTGTTCATTTTGTAGTGGAAGTCTAACAGGTGTATTAACTTGAGGAATCAATCACAAAGTTATATTTGACTATAGTGGTAAAAAGGAAGTATGATTGGGTGTAAAACCTACATATTTTCTTTAATAATGCAGCAAAGGACTGCATATAAATCCACCTTCTCCATTGGGTACCTTTGGTACCCAAGAGGGAATGGTAGAAATGAAGTCATTCCAGTGTAGTCTTCCAGTGTCGTAGTTTCACAGACGTCTGTGTGGATGTGACCCACCAGGAGTAGGTAGTTAAATTGTGATCCCTGGGTACATGCTCTGAAGACGATGCTATTTTAACAGGTTTCACCTGAAGCTGGGGAGATTGGACTGTGGCAAGAAAACTGGGATGTGTGTGGGTCCTGTCATTGTCCTTGGAGAAATACTTGTATAGAATAGATAATGTTTTAAATGACAGTAGAATGTACTGTGCTTATGTCAGCAAATAGTATTAGATTTAATTATTTTTAATGAATGCCACTCCTAATACTGTATTTTGAACTTTAGAACTGATAAATATATAAAATGTTTTCCTTTGTATTCATGTGTCTGGTAGCTCAAACAGTTCTTTTCCCGTGTGCAGAGAAACCTGACAGAGTACTTTGTTGCTGTGGATGTGAACAACATGCTGCGATTGTACGCCAGCATGCTGCATGAGAGGCGCATCATTATTACCTCGAGCAAATTAAGCACTGTAAGTCCTTCACACTTGTGCCTTTGACTAACACATATTGAGTGCTTCACAAAAGGACCTAAACACGTCCGCAGATTTAGTACCATGCTCTGTGTCCTTAAAAGACAATATCTACATATTTTTAATATATGGTTTTAATCTGGCTCTTGAAGTATAAAGGTCTGATTTATAGAAGGCTTCTCAGATGCATTAAGTCAGGTTAATTATTTTTTCTTATCAGGAGAAGAGGTTCCCCCCCCCCCCCTTTTAAACTCTCTGGAGTTCATTTTAGTGCCTTGATCACGTAGAGAACTCTTAAGAGCTATTATGAGATCTTTATTATTCACTTGTAGCTTTTTCCATTGGAGCTACTTGAAAGACACTGTGGGCCATGATAATAGCTATCCTAACCAGGTAATAGCAGATTCATCTTTGTTGCCTCGTGGGGCCTAGGAGGGGATCTTATAATAGTTCTGGTTTGGAGGAGCTCTTCAGGCTGATAATAACTTAAAAGTCAAAGTAGCATTTTTATCAGTCACAGGTTTTCTGGCACTCAGCCTGGTGTTCACTGCAAGCTCTTCACTCCTGTGAGGAAGGCAGGGCACAAGGCTTTTCTTCACTCCTGTGAGGAAGGCAGGGCACAAGGCTTTTCTTAGGCTAGAGAAGAGGATTCAAAAGTATTTTGCTGGAGTTCATTTTTTTTCAGTTCACATTTTTCTTCATTAAATATAAAATTTAAGTATTTTCAAATTCAAAATGTATAAAATAAATCAAGGTATTTGAATAAACTGTGATATATTAAAAACCATCATTAAATATTTTATTTCTTCATACATTTATTTTATACAAAATAAATCTACCTTCAATATTTTATTCTGTAACAGAAATAAAATTCAGCTCATGTCATCCCTGTTGGGTCCTGGGAACCTCTTGCATTCTTGGCATTTGGGATTTTCTAGTGGCTACCCTCAGTCCCTGATCCCTGACTGCTCCACACTTCCATTCAATGTCCTAACCCTCAGTACTTACTTCTCCCAGTTTCCTCCCACATCTGATTCTGCCCTACCTTTTTCCCTCCTCCCTTCCAAATCCCTCCCTCCACCTCCTGTGATTTTGTTTCCCCATCTAAGTAGGACTAAAGCACCCACACTTTAGTCTTCCTTCTTTTTGAGCTTCATGTAGTCTGTGAATTGTATCATGGGTATTCGACCTTTTTCCTAGTACCCATTTATCAGTGAATGCATGCCATGTGTATTCTTTTGTGACTGGGTTACCTCACTCAGTATGATGTTTTCCAGTTCCATCCATTTGCCTGTGAAATTTCATGAAGTCATTGTTTTTAGTAGCTGAGTAGTACTCCATTGTGTAAATGTTCCACATTTTCTGTATCCATTCCTCTGTTGAGGGACATCTGGGTTGTTTCCAGTTTCTGGCTGTTATAAATAAGGCTGTTATGAACATGGTGGAGCATGTGTCCTTGTTATTTATATGTTGGAGCATCTTTTGGGGATAATAGGTTTGCAACCACATAGGAAGAACAGCAGTATCAACCAACCAGACCCCCCAGAACTCCCAGGGACTAAGCCACCAACCAAAGAGTACACATGGAGGGACCCATGGCTCCAGCTGCATATGTAGCAGACTTATCTGGCATCAGTGGGAGGGGAGGCCCTTGGTCCTGTGGAGGCTGGATGCCCCAGCATTGGGGAATGCTATGGTGGTGAGGTGGGGATGGATGGGTAGGTTGGGGCTCTCCCTCATAGCAGAGGGGATGGGGGATGAGGTATAGGGTTTGTGGCGGGGATACCGAAAAGGGAGATAACATTTGAAATGTAAATAAATAAAATAACCAAATATACACATATATATAATGTATATATATGTATACACACACACAAATAAAATTTCTCTTTTAGAAAATTGGAGCATTTTTGACTACATAGAGTTTTAAGATTCTTCCAGGTTATCAAGTTAATGTTTGACAAGGGAGATATTCTGCTGGGCTAGAGAGATGGCTCCGTGGTTGAGGTTAAGAGTACTTGCTTTTCTTGCAGAGCATTCAGGTTTGGTCCTAGCACCCACATGGTGGCTCATAGTAGTTTGTAACATCAGTTTCTGGGGATTTGGTGCCCTCTTCTGGCCTATATAGGCCCAAGGCATACATATGGTACACACAGGTATGTAGGCAAACTTTATACACCTTTAAATTTAAAAAAAAAAAAAAAAAGCAAAAGAAAAACCCAAGGCATTTTCGAAGAAGTTAAATCCCCACCCCCAAGCTAAAAGCTACTGGGGATCCAAAGTGTGGATTGTCATCCTTTGTATGACCTACACCCGCCAGCCTAGAGTCAAGCGCGTACTTGACTCATGGAGATACTGAGTGAGGAATATGGTTATAATCATTATCTTTTAAGTTGAAAATATGTTCCTATTGAAAATAGTTGTACGTAAAGGAGATTCTGTGTAGGTATGAGGGGATGGCATCCTGATAGAAGCACCCGTGAGTGACCCCAGTGAGTGTTTCCTCTAAGAGCTGCTGAGGCACCCTGCTGACTGGTTTGCACTGTCATTTAGGGTTGGCCACTCATGTGCGATCGTTCTTTATCTTCCCCTTCCTGCTCCTCAATTTCCACACATAATTTCAAAATTTTAAAGGCATTTCTGATGGGAATTATTCTTATGATGACAAAGATTATTTCAAGAGTTGTCTTATAGTTTTAGGAAGTAATTCATGCATACAGTGTTTTTGTGCCTAGCACTGTCATAGCCAAATTCAGCAGTAAGACATCCAAGAGCAGTCTGTGTGTTCATATTAAGTTGACATGAAATATATAAACAGCTGAACAAAACAGCATCTATTGAGTCATGTGGAATGAATACCAAGTTATAAAAGATAAAATGAGCGTGTACAAGCTAGAAGTGGATGATAGGTTTGTGTTTTGTACACAGTGTCTGTGTGGATGGGCTACACCTCTAAGGAGGTAGAATTCAAATAGAGTGGGACAAAGCTGGGAGGGAGTTCTTTAGGTGAAATGTAATGGCTGTTTAGGAAAGCACATGAGTAAATCTGGATCCAGGTTTTTGAACAATTCTGGTGTCTTTCTTGGTTTTTAAGATATAGCCCTCTCTTAATGATGGGGTAAGCTTTCTCTGACTTTGCTTCTTCCTGTGTGAAGTGAAGGAACAGCCGTCTTGCTCTGCTTGGTTGGCTGTTGAGGGTAAGGATGCCCAGTAAGAAATGCTAGGATTATGTCTGCATGGTATACATGGCCAGCAGTTACTAATGCAACATTGTTAGTAGTCCAGACTTACTATTTTAAGAAGCAGATTTTAATAAAGCTTGTTATTAAACAGAATTATTTCCAGTGTTCAAGGTGGCCTGGTATCAATTGTTTAAGGCAATCCATGAAAACTAGTGATTCCTTCTTTAAGTTTTAGTTCTCTTTTGGTTTAATTTCTGGAGTCATGGGGCTGATAAAATGAACAATTCAAATTTGCTTTTATAATCTGTTCACCCTTCTTATGCATGGGAAGGGCTACTACCTTGGACAGCTTTCTTGCATATGCAGCATGAGTAAATGCGAGCACTATAAATTACATGCACAGTGATGTGTAAGTGATGTCAAGGTCTCATATCATAACATAAATTAAAGGAAAAGTATTTTTTAAACAAAAGTTTAATGAAATCACTAAAACACACAAAGGATGAATAATAATTGCCTTGGTTCTAAACTTTTTACATTTTTGTACTTTCATATATCATAGATACTTTGTCATGCTCAACATTTATGTATGAATCTGTGTTTTACAGCCCCTGATTACTTTGTACATCTGTAGTTGGCACTTGAGTTACAATTAAGAATGAATACATGCTAAAGTACCTTACTATTCATGATTCTATTGCTACTTTGTGAGGTTGTTTTCCTTTGACTATTACTCTTTGTCCACCATACTTTTCACATAAAACAGATGCCAGCCTTGAGACTTGTCGGGAATTTTCACTGGTGTCTGGTGGGGTCAGCTAACTTGAAGATGGTTTTTTTCATTTTCTGTTTGTAGTTAAGATAATTTATAATTTTCATAAAGGTATAAATGGTATAATTAGTTTTAAGTTATGTAAACCAGTTATCAATTTTTTTATGTTTCAGAACTTTTAATGAGCCTCTTTCCCATTCGTGGAAGTGTAGTATAGTGTTAGTATTACTATATTTTTACGTGCTTAAGTGTAATGAGTTAGGACATGATCAGTTTTGCTTGTGTTCTTTGATGTATGTATTGCTAAGTATACAGAATAGTTTCTGGAAGAGCCAAGCAAGCTTGCTGAATTTTTGCATGCTGTAGGTAGGCCTAATGTTTAAAGTCAGAGCGAATCCTAGCA
Source organism: Montemys delectorum (assembly GCA_019843815.1). Taxonomy (NCBI): domain Eukaryota; kingdom Metazoa; phylum Chordata; class Mammalia; order Rodentia; family Muridae; genus Montemys; species Montemys delectorum. The sequence continues at coordinate 5,526 of JADRCD010223702.1, read as the reverse complement.
GACTAGCACAACATCATTTTATGGTCTCACATACTCAAAGCAGAGGAATAAATTATGATACTACACAGTTGTATCCGTTGACTTATTGCTGTTTTGTGACTGTAGATCGGGAGGACTGCTGTTTAAAGCCATGTCATGGGTTCTCAAATCAGTCAGGCGTGAAGCCTTGTCATATGCCTCTGTAATTGTACCTCACCAGACTTGCTCTAACTAGTCAGCTGGGGCTGTGCATTTTGTCTCAAACACCCAGCTGGCTAGCATCTGACAGGAGCTCTTTCTCATCATCCTGTCAGTAATATGTTAACTAGCGTGTACGTTTGTGGTTTGTAGAAGCAGGTAAAAGCAGTGTATCTCCTTAGAGCAGATGTCTAAATGTTAGCATTATTTTGACCACCATATAGTTGGTAAGTACCATCCTCTTAATGATGTACCATACCATGTACGGACATTGGATTATAGATACATACTGTTTCTGGAATATTTAGAGTGAGTGGTATGCTGTGAGTGCTGAAATTGGGTTAATAAACTGTATGTTCTTCTTTGTTATTGCTGCCCCCAGGCATGTAAGCATATGCTTTTCTCTCACTTTCTCATTAATTCTATCAAGGGCATATGTAGAAAGGCATCTCATGATCAGAAAGTCAGCTATTAAATAGTATTTTTTGTAGGCTTTGACCAAGAGAGTCCATTATCTGCATTGGATATATTCATTTTTCTTCTCTTAGTGGAGTCATGTATATCTTCATTTAACTGAAATTCAACCACAGTGTCCTTTTCTGCAGATTAAGACTGAGAGAACAGAATGTACCCTGACTGAAATTATTGAAGTGATTTTACTCTGTGTTTTTCAGACTGCAAAAAAGAAGCACAGTGAAAACTTTGTTTCTGGAATTTTCTTAGAGGTCTTCTAGGATCAATTTTAAATTTTGCATTATCCTAAAACCCCTATAATATGAATAAGTTCCCCAAACTGTGGATAATGACTTCTTACCAGTGTATTGTTTACATATGTACTCTGCCTCTCTGAACAGTACATTTCCATCAGAGCTTCGTGAGTGACTAAGTGTGGAGATGGCTGTGATAAGGTTCTTGTGAAATACTTTTCGGGAAGGTATGTGTTCAGAGCGCTACTGCTGGAGGACAAGGAGTCCTTTAAAAATCTACCAGCACCTCTATTTCCCCTCTCTCAGAGTTTCCCTGTTTTCCAGGGATGTGTGCACCTTTTTCTGGCTATGTTGAGCAGCCTTTGTCTTTTGAAAGCACACAGCTTCACTTCATAGAGCAGGAGAATTTACATGAATGTCATAGAGTCCTGTTAGTGATGCATTCAGTTACCATGCAGATTCTGCCAGCTTTGCTCCTACAACGCTGCTCATCATAGCATTGATCCTGGGGGATTCTGGTAGCTCAGTTACCTTTTATATAGAATTATGACTTAACTTTGTGTTATTGATGATTATAGTCATGAAGTGTAAGGAAAGATCTGTCTGTCTGTCTATCATCCATCCGTCTGTCTGTCTGTCTATCTATCTATCTATCTATCTATCTATCATCCATCTGTCTGTCTGTCTATCTATCTATCTATCTATCTATCTATTTATCTATCTATCATCCATCTATCTGTCTGTCTATCTATCTATCTATCATCCATCTCTGTCTGTCTTTTCCATTCTTTGGCCAAACTGCTGCTGAAGATAACTTGATTTCTATATTTGTATGATTTTTTTCTTCTTCTTTTTTTATTTTTATGTTGGAGTTTGGCAACATTTCTTTTTTGATGTGTGCCCTCCAGTTATAAACTGTCAAGCAACTGACTATAGATACTGAAGTCAACATTTTCAAAGAGAACTCATCTGTTTTGATAATCACATCTTACTATTTAGGGCTGATTTGGTTGATGACCTCATCTACTCATGTATCTTCCCCAACAGAGATCCATAGATTCTGCTTCTTAAATTCCTTTTTCTCTGATCCCCTTCTTCATTCTAGCTGCCCACTATCTTAGTTAAGGAGACTACCACTTCTCACAAACTTTTCTTTTAGTAACATATATTGGTCACTGACATCTCAATTTGCATAAGATATTATCAATATCCTCTCTGTAACAGTGCATCGGGTAGTAGTCATCCTTATTAGCAAATAATTTAAAATGATTTAATTATTACTTACCATGTGATAAGTGCTGTTGATGTCTAAAGGGGATAGTTGAAAAAGAGAACTTTTGAAATGCAGGCAAACTTTCCATCCTCATAAAACTAGTGTGTAGTTAAACTAATCTGTCTGACTCAAAGAATGTATTCTCAACCTTCATGCAGTTTTGCCCTTTTACCATGACTGTCTTAGAAAACCAAATATTTCTTTATGCTTTTTCCTAGTATATTATCATTCCCATTAAATGAACTTCACAATTTCATGAGTTCATTTTTTTAAAACATCTGAGCAATATTCCATAGTGTAAATGTAAATGTACATTTTCTTTCCACTCATCTCTGGATGAACATTTAGGCTGTTTACAGTTTTCTGCCTACTATGAATAGAGCAGCAGTGTGTATGGTTGAGCTATTGTCTCTGTAGTAGGATGGAGTGTCCTTTGGGTATATTCCCAAGAGTGGAATAGCTGGATCTTGGGCCAAATGTATTCCTAGCTTCCTGAGGCACTGTGTGGTGCATCTCTTATTAGATGTGGTTGCTCTCATAAGATTGTCTCTTTAGGCACTAATCATGCACAGCAGGCTTTAACCAAAGGACATTTGAGTGAATTACACCTTTCATTCTTGCCCAGGCATGTTTTCAGTGTTCGCTCTGCAAGATCCTGAATACTTTAAAACATTCTACTTTCCAGCTCCTTCCATCCTTCTTACTCCTGAACTTGTCCCATACTCACTGTGAGGCTGATGTTGAAATGTCAGTGAAATCTTTGAGCTTTTTTATTAAGTTACAGTTTCTTAACTTAAAAATTGTGTTTTTATGCATGAGGGGCCGATTTCCATGTAGACTTTGTATTTTTTTTTTTTTTTAAGATTTAAAAGATTTATTTTGTTTATGTGAGTACCCTGTTGCTCTCTTCAGACACACCAGAAGAGAACATCAGATCTCATTACAGATGGTTGTGAGCCACCGTGTGCTTGCCCGGGATTTGAACTCAGGACCTCTGGAAGAGCAGTCAGTGCTCTCAACTACTGAGCCTTTTCTCCAGCCGCCTACACTTTATTTTTTTAAACAATGGGTTTTGTGTATGTGTTTTATGTTACAGGATTTTAATTCTTAAAGAAGCTGATCTAAATGTTAATGACTCCAGGAAAAAGTGTCAATACATCTTGCACTCTTTTTACTTCTGTTCGTTTATATTGCAATATTGATTCTTGCTCAGAATATGAGCTGACATGGCTTAGGGTTCTTTTGGCCTTTGTATAGTATGAGGTAAATGTAGGACTCTCAGTAAGAATAGTTTCGTATTCACTATCCATTTTCATCTGCTCCATAAATGAAATTACTGTGCTTGTTCCTGTAACTGGTCCTGAGGCTGTGATTGATATATGTGGCTTCTTGTTGTCCATCCCATCTCCTTTTCATACTCCTCCAGAACCTCAGAAGGTGAGACTTTTCTTGGTAGAGTGACATAGTTCCTTAAGGATCTCCAAGTTAGTCATGGGGATTGTTGTCTTGTTATTAAAATTTTCCATTCATTTACATTATGAGACAAGTATCAAGAATTACTTCAGAAACACCCTTGGCTTTACTTCTAGTCCTCCTTGCTCCTGTTTCCTTTTGCCTGCTGAAGCCAGTCACTACAGCCAGTGGCCAACACTTCTTTAGCAAATAGATTTCGTGGCATTTGGGTCTTTTATAAGGCTGGGAGTAATCTTAACTGCCAATGCAGAAACAGTTTCCTATTCTCCTAGTTAGCTTCAGCTGTCAGTTTTTTCCTGATGGAGTCTCAATTGGGGATTGCCTCTATCAGACTGGTTTGTTGGCATCTTAGTGTAGGAGTGCTGAGTCTCCTGTGGACAGTGCCATCCCTACGTAGGAGGTCCTGGGCTGTAAAGGAAGCTAGCTGAGCAAGCCAGGAAGTGGTGTTCTTCCATGGGCTCTGCATCACTTTCTGATCTGACTTCTCTCCGTGGACTGTGACTTGCAAGTATAAGTTCAAATAAATCTTTTGCTCTGTAAGTTGAGTTGATTTTGTTCAGTGTTTTACCACAGCACCCTAAATCAAGCAGGACAGCCGTGAACGGGGAGGAAACTTGAAATAGTTGACATCCCCAAAACAAAAGAAGATCTTTATGTTGAAGGAAATACTTGGCATTTGGCAAATTTTTCTAGATATAGGTTATTAATTAGAATATTGATTTCTTTGTAAACTGATCAAAAGAATTTTAAGTTAATCTGTTTACACTTGTGTGCCTGTATGTGCATGTGTGTATGCCACAGCAATCGTGTGTGTAAGTTAGAGGAAGTTTGGGGGAGTTCGTTCTTGCCTTCTTTGATGTGATTCTAAGGATCGATTTAGGTTTTCAGTCTTGGAGGTTAGCACCTACTGATCCATCTTGGTGATTTTGTTAAACTTATTATGTCAGTTACTATGTGTGAAGAAGTTAAAAGTTACAATTTGTGGTTCTGTAGTGGCGTCAATGAAACAAATCCTGTCATTTTGGTAGAAACTCTACCAGAGCAGGGGAGAGTGCTCAGGAGCTGTGAGCTCCTTCTGCACTAGCATGAAGATCTGATCTGAGATTCCTAGTACCTATGTGAAAGCTGGGCTGTGATGGGCACACATGTTACCTTACCATGGAAGGGGAAGAGACAGGCTGGTCCCAGTGACTCACAGGCCTGCCATTCTAGCTGAAATGGTCAGCTAAAATTAGAAGAGAACCCCACTTTTAAAGGATGGAGAACAATAGAAAACTATATGTTATGTTTGCTCAAGCCTGTACAAACTCATACACTGCACACACTTGTGCACACACATACATACCTCGCATACACCCTCTCATTATGGGAAATAGAGGAGGGGGCACATTAAATTCACTTCAGTGACACTCAGTTTTTCTTTTAAATTATACTTGATGTATAGAAATGTAATTTGCATATTAATTAACAATATAATGGGATATTTGCTATATGTTTTAAATATAAAAATAGAATAAGATAAAATAAAAACTATCACGTGAATGTTGGATAAGACAGACTGACAGAAGGAAAAGAGTATAAGAGAGGGTGCCGGAATCAGACCTTCTTGTACATATGCTCGGGAGTCCAATGAAAACTCTAACTGGAAGAGAAAAATAGGCCCAGAGGACCTGTGCCGACACATGCAGACCGTGAGCATGCGTGCTTCTTCAGGCTTTGGGGGTTCATCTGATCTTTGCTATTGTTGATTTGGAAAGCCTTATTTATTTGCTCTCTCCACACTCTCTGGCTCTTATATTCTTTCTAGAACCTCTTCTGCAATGATTTTGTACATTTATAAACAGAAACATTTCAGGGTGCATAACCCTTCTTCCCAGAAAAAAAAAAAAAAAAAAA
>JADRCD010223701.1:3213-70722 GCA_019843815.1 Montemys delectorum | reverse complement strand
CAGGGCCTACCTAGATCCTGTTGTCCTGTCTTCAGTTGCCTACCATTCCCCTAATTCTACCTCAGGTTTTTAAGGTCACTTGTAAAAACAGAAAGCTAACTTTACTTTCTTTTACTTCAATTAGAATTTCATCATGGAAATACTTTAAAATTTTTTTTGAAAGGGTTATAAAAACACTTAGTTTCACATGTTATTTTATCAGTTATATTAAATAACAGCATCTAAATAACTATGGACGTGTGCCATGGCCACTTAGAACGTGAGGACACTGTTTCTGTGTCACTGATTAACAGATAAAACTGTCCAATCCACTTAAAGTCTTTTCTTGTTTTTGTTTTTTATTTTTTTTTTAAAGATTTCTTTATTTATTTTATGTATATAAGTACGCTGAGCTGTCTTCAGACACATCAGATCCGATTATAGATGGTGTAGGCCACCATGTGGTTGCTGGGAACTGAACTCAGGACCTCTGGAAGAGCAGTCAGTGCTCTTCACCACTGAGCCATCTCTCCAACCCTCTGTTTTGTTATTTTTAAGCTATTGCTATTTCACTTCTTTGTTTGGTGTGTGTGTATGTGCACATAACTGAGCACATAAGAAAGGTCAAAGGACAATTTGCATGAGATAGTTCTCCTTTTTGTGTATCATATAGGCTTTCAGGATTGAACTCCGGCCATTAGGCTTGGCAGTGAGCTCCCTACTGGCTGAGCCATCTCACTGCTTGTCTTGTCACAGGCTAGCCTGCACTAACCTCAAACTTATCACAATCCTACTCCTCAGCCTCACAAGTGCTGAGATGATGGGTATGACTTGTTCTAAGCTCTATACAGAATTTTATAAACTGAAATGAACTTCATCAATTAAAATAAGAACTACATAAAGCAAAATAATCATTATTTCAAAATTGAAAAGAGTTTACTTCAGGCACTGGTTTGAGGATCAGAACACTTGAAAACACAGAAGCAGTTAAACACAGAGTTTAGAATTGTAGATTCCAAAGTAAATGCACCAATATAGAAAGAAGAATCCACTTCATGCTTGTTCCCTGAAAGGAAGCCATGCTTACCAGATAAAGCAGAAAGGTGTGCAATCCTGTTCCAAGACCAACAGAGGACAAAATCCCCAGGCCTATCCAGTAGGCATACAAAAGAAATTGCTTCTCTATCCGCTGCACATACTGAAAAACAAAAGGGACAAGGTATAAACTGAACATGTGCCCAGGACCATGCTAGTGCCAACTACCTCATGACCCTTCAGCTTAGAAGGCTCTCATGAGCTGAGAAACAGTAAGACAACACACTCCTTGAAGAGGTTTCGAACTGTCAGTGTACTACAGCAGAGAGAACAAAAAACAAAAGCAAGGCAAAACACAAAACTAACCCCTCTAAGCAGAGTAAGTTGGCATGGGGGAAACAAAAAACAAACCACAGGTTTGGTAATCACTATTATTTTGTTCTATTTAATTTCTTGAGACAGGACCTCAGACTGCAGATCTCCTCCTGCTTCTGCTTCCTGAGTGGTGTGATTATCCTCATGTGCTACCATGCCCAACCTAGTATGGTAATGCTAAGAATAACACTTGAAAGTGATTTAAAAATTAGACATAAAACAGTGTTAAGAAAGGGACAGTTAAGCCGGGCGGTGGTGGTGCACACCTGCACACCTTTAATTCCAGCACTTGGGAGGCAGAGGCCAGCCTGGTCTACAGAGTTACAGAGTGACCAGGACAGCAGCCAGGGCTACACAGAGAAATCCTGTCTCGAAAAACCAAAAAAAAAAAAAAAAAGAAAAGAAAAAAAAAAAAAGAAAAAGAAAGGGACAGTTATACAATATTTATAAAGAGAAAACTTTAGGAATATAGAAGACACAGTGATGAAGAAAGTGGGCAATGACCGAGGTATGGTGGTGCAAGCCTTTAAACTCGGGAGGAAGGCAGGGGAGTTTCAGGAGAGTAAGGGCTATGTAGAGAACCTGTCTCAAAATACCATGATTGGGGAGCAATCACACATTTTTGTAAATAGAATACATTCTTGATTTTTAAAGTAAAAAATAAGAATAAAACAATTTCTGTATATTTAACACCAGGTTGTTTTTCAAACAGGAGTAAAAAATGAAGTCCAAAGACCCGACTTTCAAGAAAGAGCTGAGTTATTTCTAGACAAATTTCTCAGTGTTAGTCAATAAAATGAGGGAGTAGGTAGAGTACAGAGACTATAGAGGTACTGGATGCTTTGTCTCCTTCCTTTCTTCTTCTGCCCCTCCCTCCCTCCCTCCCTCCCTCCCTTTTCCCTTTCTTCCTTGTTTTGTTTTTCTTTGGTTTTTCAAGACAGGGTTTTCTCTGCATAGCTTTGGATATCCTGGAACTAACTCTGCAGATCAGGCTGGCCTTCAAAACACAGGATCCACCTGCCTCTCGAGTGCTGGTATTAAAAGGGTGTGTACCACGGCCTGGCTATTTATTTGGTAAGAGGCAGTGTACCCGTAGCTAGCCTGGGACTCTGTTAAACAGTCTGCCTTTAAGTTCACAGTGATCACCCTGCCTCTGTTGTGTTTACTGGCATGAGGCACCATGGTCAGCTTGGTTGCAAATTCTTACCAAGTGTCTTAGGATTTTACTGCTGAGAGCAGACACCACAGCCAGGGCAAGTCTTATAAGGACAACATTTAATTGGGGCTGGTTTACAAGTTAAGAGGTTAAGTCCAGTATCATCAAGGCGGGAACATGGCAGCATCCAGGCAGGCATGGTGCAGGAGGAACAGAGAGTTCTAATCTTCATCTGAAGGCTGCTAGCAGAATACTGACTTCCAGGCATCTAGTGTGAGGGTCTTAAACCCAAGCCCACAGTGACACACCTACTCCGACAAGGCCATACTTCCTAATAGTGCCCCTCCCTGGGCCAAGCATATACAAACCATCACACCCAGATATAAGTATTCCTATAGAAAATGCATTGAAAACTACTTAAAAACAACAACAAAAACCTTCCTTGACATTAGAAGTAAATTACTTTAAAATGATAGCTTTTAAAAAACATTTCCTAGCCGGGGATGATGGCACACGCCTTTAATCCAAGCGCTTGGGAGGCAGAGGCAGGCGGATTTCTGAGTTCAAGGCCAGCCTGGTCTACAAAGTGAGTTCCAGGACAGCCAGGGCTACGCAGAGAAACCCTGTCTCTAAAAAAAAAAATTCCTATTAGACTAGATTAATGCTTCACTATTTTAATGAAAATGTGCCGACAAAATGTTACTTCATTATTTTCCCATCAGTACTATGACTTGACTGCAGGGAAACAAATCTACCTTTCACAGACGACATAAAACCTCTCAATTTAGGATGAAATCTGTTTGGATGTATCAGAAAGGCAGAAAGAAGACATTATGAAGACACTGTGGTAAAGATGAAAGGATCCATGCTGTTTTGACTAAATACAAAAAAAGCTAGCTTAAATCTTTGCAGGTAAAAAGGTATCCTAAATACCAAAATAACATTGAACAGCTAGGAGACAGTGCTTGGGTATTGTTAGTGTATGGAATAAGACATTAAGATACCAGTTATCAGTATGCTTAAAATGTTGAGGGTATAAATTCTATGAAACCTGCATTAGTCTCATTCTGAAATGTGTGACTACAGAATGGGAAATGCAGCACCTTACCTGTTGGTGCGCTCCTTCCACATAATACGTAGCTACAAGCACAGCGAGCAGCAGTAAAAAGGACACCACAATGCTTTGACGATGCCACAATCTTAAGAAGAAATGAAAAAAAAAGTCACATTAATCTTGCAATTTGTAGAAACAGCCTTTGGGATGTAGAAAAGAGTCAGTCAAGGTACACAGGGACACAACCTGAATTATCATACAGCCTTACTCTTATTCAGACAGCCTTTCTCCACCACAAAACCTTATCTCGTTTGAACCTCATCTTTGAATTTGGAGAGGTATTACAGTGCAACAGCAAGAGCACCGACTTTCAAGCTACAGGCTAGGTTGGCCAGTGGGGAGTGCTCTTTTAACCAATCTGATTTGCATTTTTACTTTTAAAAATCGTAATAAACATATTTGCTTTTTTTTCTTTGTGGAGCTCCTAGAGGGATCAAATGAGCTGAAATTTGTTACAAAACGTTTTATAAATGTTAAGTACAACAAAATTGTAAGATAACAGTATAGATTCTTTAAAAGGACAAGAAAATAATAGGACGTGAAATTGTTCTCTGCCATATTCAAAACAGCTAGGTGCACAGAATTTAAAGACAGGACCCATTTTATGGCAGAGCTCTTTTTCCCTGGCTGTCAGTGAAGCAGACTTAGGGTATCTATTGTAAACAGGCCTGATTTCTTTTTAAGATAAAATCAGGGGGCTGGAGAGATGGCTCAGCTGTTAAGAGCACTGGCTGTTCTTCCGAAGGTCCTGAGTTCAAATCCCAGCAACCACATGGTGGTTCACAACCATCTGTAAATAGATCTGATGCCCTCTTCTGGTGTGTCTGAAGACAGCTACTTATACATACTTACACATAATAATAAATAAATCTTTAAAAAAAAAAGATAAAATCAGGTGGAAACAACCAGAAACTTTTCCATGTCTCCCCTAGAAGACAACAAGAGTAGGCAGTCACCTGCAATAACCTATCAAGTAAATAACATTTCCTCACTCATCTTCCTTCAAAGTGAATATCCCAATCTAGTGCTCTCCATTTGGGGTGGGGTGAGGTGGGGGCCACACAGTCTTTATGTAGCCCAGGCTGATCTTCAAGTATACAGTAGAGGGAGACCCTGGAAACCTGGTTCTTGTGTGGTAATGGTTTTGTGCATGAGAGGCAAGCACTCTAACTGAACTACATCCCCATTCCTCCAGTCTAATTCTTTTTGAATTATAGGAAGGAAAACAAATGTTCCTATGATAATGTTCTAAATTTAATTAATCCATTTTGGTGAAACAGATGGCAGGGAGTAGGAGATGGCTAAAGACTTCTAAAATTAGTAAATATGATTTATATAAAAAGTAGTAAGAGAGCTCTTTACTTTGAGGTCCATTCCTTCAAAACTATAAGAGTTTCCAGAGAGAAATACTGCAAGGTAATGAGTGGCTGTCTCCACAGGACAATATTCTGTCTTTCTTCCCGATCCCTTCTCTTCTTCTCATGTACTGAAGAGGGGTCTGAAAAAGAACAGCATGGAAGTTAAAGAAGAATTCCTAACATCTGTGCCACCATTTTCAAAGAATAAAAATGGACCCACCTTGCTGTCTTGTATCTCTCACAGCATACACATACCTCAAAAGTGTAAGTGAGATTTTAACCCTGTGATCATGTAAGTTTAAGGAGCTCTAAGTACCAAACAGAGATCAGCCTTCTATAGAGGAGGCAATCTAGAGAACAAGACCCTAGTCTCTGAAATCTTAACAAAGAACAGGATTGCAGTAGGCCCTGTCCTGAAGCCCCAGCGGCTTCTCACTGCCTGTGCAGCTTTGCCTATCTCTTTCCACTCCATCAGTCTCGACTTTGCAGAGTAGTCTTCTTAGTTACCACAGAGAAGGACGGCATAATGCATGACTGCTTAGAAAGAAAGAGTCATACATGTCCCAGGCAAACATTCACAGCAAGCCCAATAATCCTGAGAAATGGGAACTAGTCCAAATAGTCAGACATAAAATGAACTGTCATGGTTGACGCTCCTTTTTGGAGCTGAGGACTGAATCCAGGATTTCACGCATGCTGTCCATGTCCTCTGTGCACTGGCCCTACATCTATTATTTTCCCATCAGTATTATTGAGGCAACAACAACAAACACTGCAAAGACAAAACAAAACAAAATGTACACACACCACACACACACACACACACACACACACACACACACAAATCATGTAATTCCTTTCATAGCATGTATCCTACACAAATAGCAAGCTTGGCCTACAAAGTGAATTCTAGAACTAGGGCTGTTGCAGAGAAACCTAATCTCAAAATGCACCCCCTCCCCTGAAAAGAAACAGAATCCAGCAGTTGTATTTGGACTCAAACTACAAATTTGGGGAATGACACGTGCAGGTTAGGTATTTCTTCTGCAATCTGTTTTTTTGTTTGTTTTGAGATAGGGTGTCAGTACATAGCCCTGGCTGTCCTAGAATTCACAATGTAGAACAGGCTGGTGTGGAACTATGGATATCTGCCTGCCTGTGCCACCGTTTCAAAATGCAGAGGCAAACTACTTGTTCACTGTAAGGATTAAGTAAGGAAATTCATGTAAAGCCCCAGAAGAATAACACTAATCAAATGCCCAGGGAAAGTTTGTTGTTAGAGCAGCCACATGATCCTTACCTGTGAAACTTCCATTATGCTGTTCCTTACTCATTGCTACACGTCTCTGGTCACAATTTTTTCCATTCTCTGCCATTTCATAGATCAGTAACTCTGGAGGAGCTAATACAGAAAATAAAGCCCAGCAATGCATTAGATTCTTCTGCTTTGCCCCAGAGTCTAAAGCAGAATACAGGAGTAACATGGCATATATCCCCAATGCTAATTGTATGATATGTTAACACTATTTTCTCTCTTATAGCAAAGAATTTTATAAACAATTTATATAATCCCATACAAAACTTGTAATAAGAATGAATAAGCAAATAAACAAACCTTTTCTAAATAGTTATTCTAGGGCTGGAGAGATGGCTCAGTAGTTAAGAGCATTGGCTGCTCTTCCAGAGGACCTGGGTTTAATTCCCAGCACCCACATGGAAGCTCACAACTGTCCTTAACCAGTTCCAGAAGAACTGGTACCTTCATATAGACTTATATGCAGCCAATACACCAATGCACATGAAATTAAAAAAAAAAAAAAGTTATTCCAGTGTTTTAGGATTTTTTTTTCCAGGTTAAAATTTGGGAGCACTATTCACAAAATAAAGGTATCAAGAACTAGTACCTTCAAATATTGATAACATATAGATTTAATATCTAATTTGTAAATTAATGTCATACATTGTTTAAAGTTACCATATCTTTTTCTCCTTTCATCTTTTATAGTCATGTTAACATTATTAGAAAATAAATTCATTATATCAACTCAAACGTCACAGACCCAAGACTACAGGTCAACTTTATGTAGGACTTGAATGGTAATAGGTATAGAAGATAAGATTTTCATGTTTAAAATATACTGGGCTAGAGATATAGCCAGATGGTAGTAGAATGCTTGCTTAGCATGCACAAAGCCAAGGGTTTAATTCCCAGCACCACATAAAACTAGCAGAAGTGGCATACAATCATTATCCTAGCATGTGAGAAGCAGACATAGATCGATTGGAAGTTTAAGGCCAGTCTGGGCTAAATGACAGTCTATCTCAAAAGGGGGAGAAGTGTATATTCAGATAATGAAATTATTCACCCATAGAAGAGATAAACAGACGAGAGTGTAACCTGTTTGTAACTTCTTATCACCCACTGATTGCCAGGTTGACTCCTGCTGAGTCAGCTACCTAAGGTGATGTCTTTCCCTCCCTCACTACTCTGTGCATGTTCCTTTCAAAGATGCATGCTGGTGGGTTAAAAAGGATGGTCATTTATCAGGCAAGGGTACTGGAGTAGTCTTGTGCCCCTGCTAGAACCTCCAAACAAGCTCTCCAAAGGTAAGAGCCAGTCATAATACCTCATTCCTGCAATCTCAAAACTTAAGAAACAGCTACAAGTTAGAGGCCAACTTGTTCAACAGAATACCAACTTAGCATGGACTACAATGTAAGACTGCTTCAAAAACAGAGGCTAGGGAGACAGTTCAGTTGGTGATGTGCTAGCCACACAAGCATAAGGACCTGAGTTTGATCCCTAGCACCCAAGTAAAAGTCTAGGTGTGGGGGAGTGTGACTACAGCACTGCCAAGGTGAAACAAGCAGACTCCTAGGACTTGCTAGCCAGCCAACCTAGCCTACTTATTGAGTCCCAGGTCTCAGTGACTTCATTTAAAAAAAAAAAAAAAAAGCAAGGTACGGGGGCTGGAGAGATGGCTCAGTGGTGCAGAGCACCAACTGCTCTTTCAGAGGTCCTGAGTTCAATTCTGGCAGCCACATCACCATATGTAATGATATCCAATACCCTCTTCTGGTGTGTACGAAGACAGCTACAATGTACTCATATAAATAAAACCCATAAAACAAATAAATCTTTTAAAAAAAAGAGTACAAAGTAACTAAGGGACAATGCTCGAGGTGACCTCTGGCCTCCACTTGCTCTCTCTCTCTCTCTCACACACACACACACACACACACACACACACACACACACACACACAATCAAAAAGAAGGTGATCACTGGCTGGCCAGGGGCAGGACATTTCTATAAAAGAGTTTGTGTGTGCACATGTATTTGTGTGACACTAACCCTAAAAGCTAAGACATCCAAATGGTAGGAGGTTCATGAAACAATGAACGAAACCAGAGAACAAACCTCCTGCTTCCTCATCAGTGCTAGCACTGTGCTTAGCCCCACTAGTCTGTAAGAGCCCAGGTGAGGTTAGAACATGAGCTAAGATAAAGGTCATCTTCAGGAGAGTGGCAGAAAACCCAACGAATACATGAGATCAATTACAACACAGCAGAGTGAAACTGGGGTTTCAAGCTCAGATTAAAAAAGACAGTGTATAATTTAGAGAGTGAAAACAGAATTTAGAGTTCAACGGAACTCAGTTTAAATCCATCCTTCATTAGGTCTATTCATTAAGTTGGAATAGGTCTTAAATCTCTACAAACAAGTTTAATTTTGTTGCTGTTTTGAGGCAGGATCTCATTAGGTAGTGTAAGGTAGCCTCCAACTCATTAAGTAGCATAGGCTGGTCTTGAACTCCACAACAGTCTCTTTTTACTTCAGTTTCCTAAGTGTTGAGAGTACTGGTTGCTTTTATTTGTAAAATAGGGACAACATGGGTTATCAACAGGTACAAAAAAATTAAGGTAATCTATATAACATACAAATACATATAACCTCATCTTTGTTGGGGTGGATGGGTGTGTGCACAGGCCAGAGGTAGACATCAGCTTGTCTTCCCCCATTGCTCTCCACCGTATTTTCTTGAGCCAGGACCTGGAGTTCATTGGTGCAGCTAGCCTGGCTGGCCAAGCTCCAGAGATCAGTTTGTCTTAGTGCTCACCAACACTGGGGTTACAGACATGCCTCGCTCTTATTATATGGGTGCTGGGGATCTCAACTCCTATCCTCATGGCTGCATGGCAGGCAGTTTACCTGCCATGATCATCTCACTAGCTCCTGCCATATCTTTCATATGAATCCACTATATATTACCTAACACAATGAAGATGAGTTGTAGTATTATGGGAGCTCAAAGCACACTACCTTCCAAGTTTGGTTTTATAAATTTATGTCAAATTTCTGTGAATATATTGTCAAAAAAACAACACAGCACATATTATTACTATAAAAGAATGACAAAGTTATTTTGTGAAAACATAAAATCAGGGGCTGGAGAGATGGCTCAGTGGTTAAAAGCACTGACTGCTCTTCCAGAGGTCATGAGTTCAATTCTCAGCAGCCACATGGTGGCTTCTTTTCCATGCCCTCTTCTGGTGTGTCTGAAGACAGCTACAGTGTACTCATTAAAAAAAAAAAAAAAAAAAAAAAAGATAAATAGCTGGGCGGTGGTGGCGCACGCCTTTAGTCCCAGCACTTGGGAGGCAGAGGCAGGCGGATTTCTGAGTTGAGGCCAGCCTGCTCTACAGAGCGAGTTCCAGGACAGCCAGGGCTACACAGAGTAACCCTGTCTCGAAAAAAAAAGAAAAAAGAAAAAAGAAAAAAAATAGATAAATAAATCTTTTAAAAAAGTTAAAACAAAATCAGAGCATCAAAATAGTTTAAATTGGAGGTCTAATATAGCAAAGTACTGAGGGTGTCTGAAACAGCACTGTCTACAGGAATGAAGGATTTTTTTCTATCTATCTATCTATTTATTTTCAAATACAGCAATTCTCTATGTAGCCCTGGCTATCCTGGAACTTACTCTGTAGACCAGGCTAGCTTTGAACTCACAGAGATACTCCTGCTCCTGCCCAAGTGCTGGGTCTAAAGGTGTGCACTACCACAGCCCAGCCCGTCTAGCTCCTTTTTTTTTTTTTTTTTAAGATTTATTTATTTTATGTGTGTGAGTACAGTGTAGCTGAACAGATGGCCATGAGCCATCATGTGGCTGCTGGGAATTGAACTCAGGACCTCTGCTCGCTCCGGCCCCGTGCCCCGCTAGCTCCTGCGTAATACAGTAATACACTGTAGTTGTCTTCAGATGTACCAGAAGAGGAAGTTAGAACTCATTATAGATGGTTGTGAGCCACCATGTGGTTGCTGGGATCTGAACTCAGGACCTTTGCAAGAGCAGTCAGTGCTCTTACTCACTAAGCCATCTCGCCAGCCCCCCTGCACCGCCCCCCCACCCCCCGCCGTCTAGTTACTTAACTTGAAGCTCTTCATAAGTATACATCCATATATATCACAACAAGTAAAATTTGATCGATTTGTGGGGAAAAGAACAGAGCAAAAACTGTGAATGGCAATGCACACTTAAATACCAACACTTGAGAGGCAGAGCAGCAGAACTGCCACACATGTGGGACCAGGCTAGACTATATATACTGAATTCTAGTCAGTGTTGAGATCCTGAAACCATGCATAACCTCGAGCACGCATGCATGTGTGCTCACACACATGCATGCTTGCATTATGAAGCAAACTTTCCATCACTACCCATTCCTACAAAACCATTCGGCTAATCAAACTAATTTCCCTATTTATTCTTTCCTATAGCATTATCTTGAATAGACAAAAGAGTTTTATTCAAAACAACTTAGGTCCATTTAAGGCAGAATCTAATAATAATGGTATTGTGGAATTAAAGGTTTTGTTTTTAAAATATTGTAACAGGGATTATTTCAGCAAATAGTCTATTCTTATACAATATACTAAAAAAAAAAAAATCTAACATTTCTTTCTCAAAAACGGCCTCTCTAATAAAACATAAAATAATTTGGATTTTATTTGTTAGAAATAACCAAGAAAAGTTAGTTTTGTTTAATCAGTCTAGTTCTTCACATAAGAAATAAACTCAGTTTTAACCACAAGTTTTTAGCTGGGCAGTGGTGGCGTATGCCTTTAATCCCAGCACTTGGGAGGCAGAGACAGGCGGATTTCTGAGTTTTAGGCCAGCCTGGTCTACAGAGTTAGTTCCAGGACACCCAGGGCTATACAGAGAAACCCTGTCTCGAAAAACAAAAACCAAGCCAAAACAAAACAAAACAAAAAACCCTCAAGTTTTTAAAAACCTGTATTATTTCCCAAAGAAGAAATTATAATATAAAGGCGAATAAACTAAGAAAAACGGGTTCTGTACAGTTAAATTATAAACTCATCAGAACCTCTTGGGAATTAAGGATATAGCTCAGTGGTAAAGCACTGGCCTTAATATATCCAAAGCCTTGAGTTGGATAGCCAGGGCCACAAGCAAACAAAACAAACCCTCATTTTGCATTTTGACCATTTCGGAGATGGTGGTGTGGTGATATACACCCATAAACCCAACACTTGTGTGACTAAAGCAGGAGATTGAAAACATTCCCCACTACATACTCAGATCTTGTCAATAGAATTTAATTCCTAATTTAGAACATAATTTTTTGCCACACACATTGCAGAACTCTGCAAAGCTGCCATGTCTCCAAGACCACTCTGTAATCTTAAGGTGAGTCAGAATAACTAGATACAGCTGGAATAATAAAAATACACAGAACAGCCACTTTAAGTTCACTCTGTAAATGTCTATCAAGTGTTCACTGGTGCTAGTTATTATCTGAGATGCCAAACCCCAGCCTTTCAACAAATATTCATCATTTTCTTAGCTATCAGCTTAGTTTCTTTTTGTGGCACTCCTGGGAATGATCATGGGACACCATGCACGTGAGACAAACATTTCCACAAAAACAGAGGGAGAACCCTGTTTTTGAGTGCTCCTAAACCTACTAAACATACTCCCACCCACTTAAGCCATCAAAGGCCTGTGGGGAACACAAATTCCACACTAACCCCTTTCACCTTTTTAGGGACTTAGCTCTCTTAGTTGTCTCTGTGTCACCAACCTTGGCTTCTTTATCTCTGTCCTGTACACTGTCCTTTTCCCCAGCAGCAAATCTCTACTCCACTGCAGTGAGCCTTCTGACTTCACTTCTGACTCCAGGAAATCAAGAATGATAGTATCTTACTGAGCCTCTTACCTGGCTGGGGGCAGGCAATCACTCTCTCCTTGCAGGGTCTGGTTTCCTCCCCACTTCTCCGCATACTCTGCTGACAGATCTTTCTGCTTCAACTCTAGAGTTATTCAATGCCTCCTCCCAAGTTCCTTTTTGCATTCCCTTCACACTCTCTCCCTAGTGATGTCATCTAGTCACTCGGCCTTAAATACCCTCTACATAGTGACAATTCTCTTCCTCTCAAAAGTAGAATGTTCTGCATGACAGTGCTTTATGAATATTCTGTAAGAATAATTAGATCACAGAAGGATTTAAGTATTCAAGTCTAACAGACAGTCAGAAGTCAAGTGACTCAGGTAATGTCACAGAACAAGTTACAGCAAACCTAAGAGCAGTAATCAGATAGAACATGGCCTGCAAATACCCAGATACAACATGGCCTGCAATAGCAATACGGAGTGTCCTGCCTGACCTGTTGGCAAGACACTTTCCTTTAAGCTAGATTATTTCTTGGAGAATTTTGAAAGAAATGATCTCAATCTATGTATTTCTCTTTGTGTTAGAAAATTAGTATTTTGGTTTATAAGGCTGGTTGGAATAATTCTAACTCCTACAGGCCATTCAGAAGTATGTTTATTAACTCAATTTTTTTCTTTTCTTTTTTTTCCTTCCTTCCTTCCTTCCCTTCTTCTCCTCCCCCCTTTTTAAAGATGTATTATGTGTACGAGTGCTATGTCTTCAGACATCCAGAAGAGAGAATCAGATCCCATTACAGATGGTTGTGAGCCACCATGTGACTGCTAGGACCTGAACTCAGGACCTCTGGAAGAGCAACCAGTGATCTTAACCTCTGAGCCATCTTTCGAGCCCTTTTTTGTTTTTTTGTTTGTTTGTTTTGTTTTTTGATATATGCTTTCTCTGTGTAGCCCTAGCTCTCCTGGAACTCCCTCTGTAGATATGGCTGGCTTTGAACTCACATAGACCTGCCTCTGCTTCGACTAAATTAGTGAGCCACCGAGTCAAGCTTCAAATTTCTAGACTACAGAGCCAAGGCTCAGCCCCTGTTCTAGATGCCCTGAGAGGACACAGTATCTATCTACCTGCCTTTTATCTTTGCCACTGTGTTTTCAAGCTTAGGTGGATACCAATCTAGAGTCTACACAGCCTGTTAATATCACTTATCATCTCACTTGTTAGAGGCACAGGGAGATTTGTTCCTCAAAGTTTCCAGTATGTTCTGATTAAGTTGATGTCATATTAGGAGAAGAATTGTTTCCATTATATATTCCATAACTATTTCCCAAGACAGAACTTAGTTATAGCCTACCCCATTTCTGCTTTCCTTCTCAGCTTAAAATAGTGTAAAATTTTTATAGCCAGAAAAGAAAAAAAAAAATCTTAGCATTTTCACTTAAGTCTCTCCTAAATTTTTCTTTAAATAAAAAAACTTACGCACATGGATGTTTTGCCTGCATGTACGTCTGTGCATCAGATGTATGGAGTGCCTATGGAGGCCAGAAGAGTTAGTTACATGCCCTGGAACTGGAGTTACAAATGGTTAATGAGCCACTATGTTGGTGCTGGGAATTGAACTGGGGTCCTCTGCAAGAGCAGTCAGTGAGTGCTCTTAACAGCTGATTCATTCTAGCCCATAGTTTTTTCTCTTTCTTTTAAAGTGTTTCTTTGGGTAACTTAAGCTTTTGCATTTGAACCTATTTGTATAACACGCCCATCTTAATTTTCATTTCGTCTTTAAATGTTTTGTTTTGCCTTAGGGGATTGTCTGTAAGGTAGTTTTGCTATTTCAAGAGGAAGTATATAGATCTAGGCACACTGATTTATCCCCGTACTCCCAGCTTTAGAAAAGCTAAGGCCATGAGATGCATAATGAATTCTATGTATGTGCTAGTGTGAGATCCTATCTCAACAAAACAAAACAAGGCAAAACACATGATGACACAAACGTGTAATCCCAGCACTCAGGAGGCAAAGCCTGGGGAAACCTCACAAGTTTCAGGCTAGCCAGCCAGAATATGTCACAAAAAAGCAAAAAACAAAACAAAAAAACCCAACAACAATCAAATTACCTAGGGAGATTACATTTAAGTGCCCAGCATAACGACTTGGCAGATAGGAGCACTATTTCTCCATGCCTTCTTCTTTTCCAATAACAACAACAACAACAACAACAGCATTATTTCATGTGTATAGTTGTTTTGCCAACACATATCTAAGGAGACTGAAGAGGGCACTGAGTCTCCTGGAACCAGAATTGCAGGTACTTGTGTGATACCATGTGGGTTCTAAACCTAATCCTCTGGAAGGACAAGTGCTCCTAACTGTGGAGCCAAGGCTCCAGCCCCCCCCCCCTCCTTTTCTTGAAGGTAAATCACACGAGTACCCTTAAAGGCATTTGCCTTCCACAATTTTCTACACTATACATAAGCCTACATAATTTGTTCTCACAACATAAGTAACAGAAGCACCCACAGAATCAGAACTCTTAGTTTGTTCTTCAATCCCCCCACAATCTAAACATTTTGAAATGCACTAAAGACAACCTATTCACAGCCATTTGAGGAAGGGGGGCAGTGGTGGTGCACCCCTTTAATCCCAGCACTTGGGAAGCAGAAGCAAGCAGATATTTGTGTTCTAGGCCAGTCTGGTCCACAGACCTGAATTTACCCCCCACCCCAAATTTATTTGAGGATAAAAGCCTACACGGGGACAGAGAGGGAGGCTGGAGAGATGGCCCAGTAGTTAAGAGCACTGATGCTCTTCCAAAAGATCCAAAGTTCAGTTCCCTGCACTCATATAGCAGCTCACAACTGCTTATAACTTCAGTTCTAGGGAATCCAATGCTTTCTTCTGGCCTCCATGGGCACCAAGCACACATGGTACATAAACATGCATGTAGACAAACAGCCATACACATAAAAAAAAATCTAAACTGAGCTATGATGGTGCACATCTTTAATCCCAGCACTTGGAAGACAAAGGCAGGTAGATCTCTGAGTTCAAAGCCAGTCTGATCTACAAAGTAAGTTTGAGGATAGCCAGGCCACACAGAGAAACTGTGTCTAGAAAAACAAACTTTAGGATAAGATGAAATAACAAGTCACTTTTCACAATTCAATGTAGTAGGATCAATTTTGGATCATGTATCATGAAATGCTGTCAAGTTCCTGAATATGGAAGTAAATCCAAAGGATTCTTGCTCTGTTTAAAAGTCTGAAAAGTTAGCAAATATCCAGCATAAATTCTTGACCTTCAGTGTGGCCTTCTTTGCACTGAGGTCATACAGCATGTTAGTTCTGCTCATAGAATGAGGCTCCTAAATTAAACTTTATATTCCTTACAATAATTCAATTTGTGGATTAGGTCAGAAGTCAGAAGTAGAACAGAAACATAACCCAGGATATCAAACAACATTTCAGCTATGAGAAATACCTTTAAAGGCTGTGTTTAAAATAAAAGTTTGGTGTTAAAATATGTGCCCTTTGTGTCAGTTCCTGGCAGAGATACTTAGGAAGCAGTGCTGTCACTCACAAAGGGCCTTTGTAGCTGTGCATTCAGTGCTAAGACTATAATATTCTATTCATTGTAAACATTAGCCCCATTTATAATACAAAAACAATACAAAACAAAACTATTTAGTTTTGGGTCCTCCAATGGGGGGAGGAGTCCCACCAAGTTGGCATCAACCTAAAAGCAAAACCCAGACGCAGTGTGGCCTTAAATATGTATGGAATATGCTTCCACGGAGGCAAGATGCTTCTCTTTCCTAAAACTAAAGCAAGATGGCTTAGTGGATACAGGTGCTTGCCACCAAGACTGATGAGCTGAGTTCAATCCCAGGTCCCACATAGTAAAAGGAGAGAACTGACTCCTGCAAGTTGTCCCCTGACTGTCACAGGCATGCTTTGGCATGCATGCACAGAGCCACACACAAATGTGTGTATGTTATAAGATTTTTTTCAGCCAATTGTGTGATGACACAATAAGATAAAAGTTGCTGGAAAAGTTAACAAGAGAAAGAAAAGTAGAAACACTAGACCCACCGATTCTCATTTTCTTAGCAACATTGTTTTATAATTAAATTAACATCCTTTGGAGCCTGGTGCTAAATGAACCTCAGTTCTTCACTGGAGCCATACAAGGATGTCAACTTAGGTGGCAGTCAACCTTTCTGCTCTCAGAAGTATCTAACCACTTCTAGAATGGCTGCAGATTCCATAAAGCTCTAAAGACTAAGGACCTGCAAAACTGAGCTTTAGAAACTGGATAAGCAATCTAAGCGAGATGTTCCCTGACTCAATGCACACTATCAAAGAAATTATCAGACCACCAGATGGAATAGACAACAGAGAGTGTCACATGTTTATGCCAGATAAAGAATGTCTTATCTGAAAATACATCATTTGATGGGGAATGCATGGGAACTCCCTTAAATGTTTTTAACTCAATTTCTTTCTTTCTTTCTTTCTTTCTTTCTTCTTTTTTTTTTTTTTTGGTTTTTCAAGTTAACTCAATTTCTTAAGTCTTGGGGAATTAAAGACAGGCTTGCTGTACAGATCAGACTGGCCTCAAATTGTTGACAATTATCCTGCTCATCCTCCCTTCTGAGTGCTGGGGTTCTATGCACTCATGTATTTTGTATCTGAGAGGGGTCCTAAAATTAATACTTTTGGATGCAAAGAATAACTGCACCGCAATGTCTTATAAAAAGATCTTTAAAAGCTGTGAGGCTCGTGGAACCCTGAGTATTCTCTCCACAATGCCTTTTGTAACCCACATACCTAAGGGTTTCTGGAAAAAGGTCGAGTCAAGTGGTTCACGGAATGAGATAGCAGTACTTGACAAAGCTAACCACTTCTTGAAGCTATTCTGAATACGTAAAAGCTTCCCTGTGCCTGAAAAAAAATCCCCACTCCCATCTGTCCCTTACTTTCCTAGTACTATCCTTGCTAGACATGGCCACTGTATCAGCTTTTTAAACACTAACTTTATTCTTTTTAGACTTACTTATTTTTATATTATGAGTGCCTGTATGTATGTATGTATGTATGTATGTATGTATGTATGTGTTCCTGGTGCCAGCAAAGGCCAGAAGGTATCAGATCCTTGGAACTGGAGTTAGAAACAGCTGTGAACCAGCATGTGGATGCTGGGAACCAAATCCAGGTCCTCTGGAGAGCAGCCAATGCTCTTCCTGCTGAGCCATCTCTCCTGCTCCACCTCATTAATTTTGCACAGCTGACCATTCTTTTTTCCTAACACTTTTTCTTTTCATTAATTTAGTGTATGCCACAGCCCACATGTACAAATCAGAGGACAATGTGTAGGAGTCTGTTCTCTACTTCCAACGTGGGTTTTGAGAATTGAACTCAGGTGTCAGGTTTGGAAACAAACACCTTCACCTGTTGAATTATCTCAAGGATTCCCTTAACACTCCCCCACCCCAAATTGGAAGGGGGTACCAGTGTGTGTGTGAGATCAGAGGAAAACCTGCAAAAGTCACTTCTCTTCCTACCTAATGTGTGTTGGGTTGCTAGGCTTGGCAGCAAATGCCACTGTCATAGCTTTTTCTTTATTTGATGTTGGGCCTCTCCTTTTCCTATCTCTCTCAGTAATCTATCTGGTGTTGTGATTCAGCAGTTTCTTAGGGTGGTGGTGGCGCACGCCTTTAGTCCTGGTACTTGAGAGGCAGAGGCAGGCAGATTTCTGAGTTCAAGGCCAGCCTGGTCTACAGAGTGAGTTCCAGGACAGCCAAGGCTACACAGACAAACCCTGTCTCGAAAACAAACAAACAAACAAACAAACAAAAAGAAGTTACTTGATTTATACTTCTGGTTCTGACCTCCAGAGTTATGTATATAATTGTATGACTAGGATGACTCTTCATCTCAAATTTAAAACCCTTCTTACTCATGCCTACCTCCCATCCTTGTTCTAAATTTTATTACATGTATTTACTTGTGTTGGAGGGGAGAGTACTACCCAGGTCACAGTGAGCACGTGAAAGTCAGGACAACTTGGCACCTCTCCATTATGTGGGTCCCTGAGAGCCTTAAGCTTGGTAGCAGGCACCTTTACCTACTGAGCTATCTCTTCTGCCTATACACACACACACACACACACACACACACACACACACACACACACACACGAGACAGGGATTCTCTGTTTAGCTCTGGCTGTCCTAAAACTCACTTTATAGATCAGGCTGGCCTTGAACTGAAGAGGCCCACCAGCCTCTGCCTCTGGGATTAAAGCTGTGCACAAGTACATCCAGCTTCTACCTAACTTATAAAAACAAACATGGCCTTACCCAAATTCCCCTTCTCCTATTACCCAGAATGACCACCCACCAGTTACTAAACCCAGAAGTTAGCCATCCTTGACTTAAAAAAAAAATCATTTCTCTCATTCAAAATCAAGTTCTATTTCAAGTATATCTACATAGTGTTCTACATCTTTTTTAAACATTTATTTATGGTTGGTGGGGTGGGGGCAGTGGGTTGTTCCTTGCAGGGAGCACATGTGAAGGTCAGAAGACAATCTGCCAGTCAATTCTCTCCGTCTACCATGTGAGCTCTGGGGAATGAACTCAGGCTGTGAGATATGGTAACAAGTAACTACATTGTTACTGCTGAGCCATCTTCTCTCCAACTGGGTCACTCTTCTAGCTTGGGTCATCTTCATCTCTGTCCTTGCACTACTGCAGTGGTCATTTCTCTCTCCACGAGTGCAAGGCCAGCCTGGTCTACAGAGCGAGTTCCAAGACAGCCAGGGCAACAGGGAGAAGCCCTGTCTCAAAAAACAAAACCAACCAGCCAAACAAACAAAAAGACTATCGACAATAATACAAAATGACAAGGGATTAGCTGCAAAATAATGTTTTTTTTTTTCAATAAGAATCACACACATGCTGTAAAATATTCACAAAAAAATGAACATGGAGATATTTACTTATTGAAACTGCATTAGTAATGACTAAATAGCAACAAAGTAAGCACTAAACATAATGACATGCTTTCCAAGAGGCTGGGAAAGAGTTCCCAGCAACAGCTCAGTGGTCCATAAAATAATGGCAACCATAGTCCCGGCTGACCAGATTCTAGGTACTGCTCTAAATGCTTTCCTTGAATCTACTCACTGACCCTTAACCCAAAGAAAGGGTATAGACTTCATAGCCTAGGAGCAAACCAAGATAACAAGAAGTAACCAACTCAGGAGTTATGGTAATTGACCTGGAATTTGAACAAAAGTTTCAAGTCTCAGTCTCCTTCCTTCCCTCCCCTCCCCTCTAGATAGGGTTTCTCTGTGTAGCCCTGGCTGTCCTGGAACTTGCTCTGTAGACCAGCTGGCCTGGAACTCAGAGATCAACCTGCCCCTGCCTCCTGAGTGCTGGGATTAAAGGTGAGTGCCACCATGCCTGACCTCCAACTCTCATTCATTACATTACTGGTGTGGTTCTTCCAGATAAGCTATGAAGATTACAGCTACCCTGAAAGAATCCACAAAGAAGAGAGAATTCCACAACAATCTACACAAGAGTCAGGGAACACTAACATCTGCAGTAATTATAGGTAGATAAACTGGAATAAAATTACTCAAGGGATTGTCACTGCTTAATTTGAATATGCCTAAACTTCAAATGTCACCTTTTAGATGGCACAGAAAAGTATCTTCGTTCAAATATACAAGGAGCATATTTCTAAATGACTTATTCTTAATTTATGTGCATTGGTGTTTGCCTGCTTCTATGTCCGTATGAGAGTGACAGATCCCCTGGGACTCAAATTACAGACAGTTGTGAGCTGCCATGTGGGTGCTGGGAATTAAATTCTGATCCTCTGGAAGAACAGCCAGTGCTTAGCAATCTCTCCAGCTCCTCAAAGAGCATATTTTAAAGAGTACTATTTAAGGATTTATCTCTTATATAACTTCAGTTCAGCAAACACTATCTCAAGTCACACTCCTAAACAAATTAGAGTTTCAAGAGACAACACACTCTTTAAGTTTATTCTAGCAGGGAGTAACAATGCACCCCTTTCAATGCAGGCAGATTTCTGCAAGTTTCAGGCCAGCGTGCCCTATATCATGAGTTCAAGGCCAGCTAGGAGAAGGAGAAAGCAGTCTATAAAAACCAAAAACCAACAACAACAAAACAAAACCAAAAACCAACAAAAAAGTTTACCCTAGGTGTTGGGGTACAGCCAGCAATTAAGCCCACAATAGTTAATATAAGGCTCTGGGTTCAATTCCTAGCAGTATCTCTTAAACTACTTTACTCTAAAAAATACTGACCATCTCCGTGAAAGCAGAGTATTAGCTATCAGAACATAGTGAAGTTATGATTGCTTCACCACTTCTGGTTTGCTAATCTAGAGTTCACTTCCATCAACAGCACTGAGGAGCCTGGAGCTGCACTAGCTCTATAATCCCCAGCAATGAGAAGTTAAACGGGTTCTGTGAAGTTAGTGGAAGTAAAGGTTGAAAACATATCCTTTATTCTTCTATAATGGATATTTACCTAGAATAACAGTTACAGAAATGACCCTGAAGGTGCAGATTTACAGTCGTTCAAAAAGTTCTTTATATTAAGAGGGAAAGAAATGAATACAGCTTTCTCCTATGTATCAGCAACACTCAATAAGAGACATGTTAAAGGGACTCTGTCGATACTACTAAATGACTATTCACTGCCTGATAGAATGTGACTGTGGCCGAGTGGTGGTGGTGGTGGTACACGCCTTTAATCCCAGCACTTGGGAGGCAGAGGCAGGCAGATTTCTAAGCTCGAGGCCAGCCTGGTCTACAGAGTGAGTTCCAGGACAGCCAGGGCTACTCAGAGAAACCCTGTCTCGAAAAACCAAAAAAAAAAAAAAAGAAAGAAAGAAAAAAAGAATGTGAACTGAGAATATTCTGGAAACATAAGTAATTTTCTTTCCTTACTTCATCCTACTGAAGACTTTTAAGCTTTTACTTGTGACAAGGTCTTACTACCCAGCCCGTTCAGCCTGGCTTTGAACTCAATACCCTCCTACCCCAATCTTCCAAAACATTGTGACCATAGGTGTCCCTTCTCAGGCTTTCTTTCCTTGTGAATCTCACTAAGCAGTTTGTTTCTCTACAATTTACAGATTAAAGAAGGGAGGAGATCACAAACACACAACACCCATCCCTTTTTCATACAAAGAAAACAGTGTTATGTAAACCAGGCTATTACTTAAGTTTATCAGGCTGCCCAAGAACAACTTCAGAAGAATGGAAAGAACACTTAGGAACTCAAGTCTAGTTCAGGCTCTGGCTTTGCCTACTTTAGAAGTCCTCAGACCAGCCAATTACTGATTGTTTCTGGGTCCTAAGGTTCCCCTCTATTAAATTAGAAGGTGCTACTATGCATTTACAAGACATAATTACAATTAGAAATGCTGGTTTCAGTAAATAATAGGGATTCTTACTAAATGTAAGCAAAGGCATGCTACTTCTAATGATTAGTCAACTATACTTGACTAATTTTTAATTTATGTGCATTGGTGTTCTGCCAGAATAAAAACTTTCTCGTCTTCTGTACTTGGGAATTCTCAGCTGATAATACATGATGACTGAGAAAGGTCAGACTTAAACTCTTAAACTCATCTTCTAGTCACTCACTTACTTATTAACTAAGGTGACTAAGTTCAGGCCACTCTTGGCTGGCTTTCTTGTTTCAAAAGTAAGGCAAAAACTATCATCATAAATATGGGTAACAATATATTCAGATTAATAAAAAACATGTGATATAAATCAGCAGGTTTTGAAATACTTCAAAGTAACATGTTCTACAGTTATGTATTTCTAGCTCTCTGAGCAAAGACTGATTTCACATGTACCATCTCACTAGACACAATGACAGTCATATGAAATATAGTGAGTCCTTTTATCAACACAATCTATAGCAGCTCTGAATGCTGGGTAACTTGCCAATCATCAAGAACTGGAGCCCAGACTTTAATCCAGGTCATCTGATTTAAAAATAAATGATCTTTCCGGGTATAATGGCCTTTAATCCCAGTACTCAAGAGGCAGAGGCAAGTGGATCTCTTGTGAGTTTGAGGCTACCCAGAGCTATATAGTTAAGACCCTGTTTCAAAAATAAAATGAATTATAATGATCTTCAAAATCCTAAAAAGTGGTGATTTGAGCCAACATTAAGAAATTGTTGGAAAAGTAAAAAAACAAAGAAGTAAAACAATCAAAAAAACTAGGGATAACACAACAAACAGCATATAAGAAAGGATTTAGCTGAGTGTAGTGGAGTGTGCCTTTAATCCCAGCAATCAGGGAGCAGAGGCAGGAGGTTCTCTGTGAGTTCCTGACTAGCCTGGTCTACTACAGTGAGTTCCAGGCCAGCCAGAGCTACAGTGTAAAATAAATAAATTTTATTTATTTTGAAATAAATAAATAAGAGAAAGAAAAAAGAATTTAGCAGTTGTGTAATCAGTTAAGTAAATTAACTAGTTTTAAAATTAATGATATATCAAACTTATAATTCAAAAATGTGTCATCTCACTTCAAAGAGAAATGTACCCTGGGATCTTTAATCCTAGCACTCTCTGTGAGTTCAAGGCCAGCCTGATCTACAGAGTAAGTTCCAGAACAGCCAGGGCTACAGAGAAATCCTGTCTCAAAAAAAACCAATCCGAACCAAAACAAAAGGACAAGTGTAAAACAGTTCAAGAACTCAAAACTAAAAACAATAGGAAAACAAACAGATTTAAACTAGCTGTAGGTAAACTGGTGTACAGCAAACCATTTGCCAGAGTAGTTTAGATATGTGGCTATCTGTATATTCTCTTCTGGAATGTGTGTCTCAGGGATTTAACTGTATTGTTAAATGTATCCAAGAAGGATAAACCCCTTGGAAAAATCTATCTGTGTTTTAGATAGCATAGGTAAATAAGATAAACAGAAGAAATTACCACTTTAGAATCACTTTGCATCTATTTGAACTGGTCATGCGTCTGGTATACCGGCATCTTTCTCCCAAAGGTCAACAAAAACACAACCTTGAATACAAAAATAACTGCCTAGGAAAATTAGCTTCTCCCCTAAAATCAGACCCAATGATAACTCAATTCTCAGATAATAACAGCTGGAATATAGCCAGACCCAGCACTCTGGAGGCGGAGGCAGAGGCAGGCAGACCTGAGTTCAAGATAGCCTGGTCTATAGAGCAAGTTCCAGGACAGCCAGGGCTACACAGAGAAACCCCATTTCAAAAAATTTAATAAAACGATTGGAATATTAAATTCTTCGTGCCAAGAGAAATACAGGTAGAGCTTCTCTAAATGACCAGTCTGTTTACAAAATGTTTTACAAGCATCAAGAAAGAACTGAAAGATGAGACATGACATTGCCAATATACACATACTGTGCCAATCTATGCATTATTAGATTTTTTTGATGGAGTAGAAGAAAAGCAAAAGATGGCTATGTAAAATCAACTAGAGGTCATAAGCAACCCATAGCTGCCTAATCCAAGGCCATACACTGCTTGAAATTGTAAAGACTTTTAAGTCCCTGTCTTGCTGCAAGTACTTCCACTGAGGTGAAATAAAAATGTTGGGGATCAGGAGTTTGAAAAAAGCAGAGAGCCCTCTTCTCTATGACAGTCGGAGGAAGAGATGAGTGGGTCTACAGTAAGAACTGTGAGATAAAGGCCCCCTCCTTTGACTACTCTGCAGGGTCAGGACACCCGAATGCCTTCGTTTCATGGAGATCTACTTAGCATACTGCGCTAGTGGCTGGATAGAAGAAACACCCATTGAAAGGTCCTGAGAATCAGCTCTGTCATCAGCAGCGAAGACCCTCTCTTCATTGAACTCCAGGCTCTGGACAGCCCTGAGGTAGGGTTCTCTGAAAAAGCCAAAGACGGCTTCCAAGTCTGGAACGAACGGTCGGGAGTGTCTGGGTTCAGTGTCCCGGTAACCAACCGCGGAGAGGTGTCCCATATAACCTGGCTACCGCCAGCTGACACAGCCAGTCAGCAGTGACCTGAGACACCTCAAGTAGAAACCAGCGTGTTCTGTGTCCGAGCGCGAGAGCTGCGGGAGAGGCCGAGCTGTGGAAAACTTCGGCTTGGGCTCCCGATTCCCCGCTTTCGCTCACCTACCCGCTCAGACTCCGGCTTCTCCGGATCTCAGGATCCTGGAAGCGGCTCACAACACCGACTCTCACACCCGCCGCTGGGCTCCAGCCAACCGGAACTCGATCACGTCACTTCCGGTCCGGCTCCTCTAAGGAGCCCGCCTCCAAAAGAGAAACGTTCCACCCTCCTTTTGGCAACCGGGAGGATCCTCGCGGGATTTCAGTTCGGCTTTATCAGTTCGGGCTCTGTGGGTGTGACAAGAAGAAGGGTGACGGCGCTTGTGTAGTTTCTGATCCGGAACTAGTTTTTCAGGAAACCCGGAAGGAGTAGGTGGCGCGCGCGAAGCGTGTTCCTTGTTCTGGAGTGGAGAACCGCGAGGTGAGCGGTAAGTGATCCAGGTAAGTCTCGACTCCTTCTAGGACGATGGGAAGGAGTGTAGTTCTTTCTGTCTCTGCTGAAAAGTGTCTTACCATCTTATCCCACAGTCGGCCTCCTTTTAGCTACTTCATAAATTGTCTTCCGCCCAGTGGCCGCTGCATGCCTTGCCTAACCTGCAAACCTTTGGAAAAAGAAACCTAGATAGAACCCAGAATTTTAGTCTCTAGCAACAACTTCCCTCATAGGTGGCATTGATACGCTGCCCTAGTGTGAAAAAAATGGAGAACAGGCCTAACACTATAAGTATTAAATATCCGTTTTCGAATTGTTGAGCCCAGCTTGGAAAGGAAAAGAATTCTAAAGATGGATTCAAAAGTACTTTTATTTATTGGTATTTTGGTGCATGCATGATGGGCAAGCGCTCTACCATGACGCTATTGCTAATTCCATGGATTCTAGGTGAAAGACCACTGACCCAAGTCATGGCCAAATTAATTAAAGCAAACTTTTTTTTTATTCATGTACACAGACTATTTCTCCCATAAGGTAGTGTTGAAGAGATCAGCATTGGACATGGGGAAAATAAGGGTTTTTATAGTTCAGGAGTAGGGGGTTTCCAAATGGGAGATTTGGTAGGCATATAGACAGTGTCACAGTAACGGAACATGAACATAATAAGTTGGTCTTAGCAACCCTCTGAAGTAAGGCATGGTTGCAAGATGGTCAGTAATAGCCTTTGGAAACAAAGGCAGAGTTGTCGTTTCCAGGAAAAGGCAGTTCAGAACCATTTTTAGTTAAGGTCACAGGTAGAGCATAGCCCAATCCTTGAGAAGCATATTTAATCATAAACAGAAATGAATCTAGTTTGTTTTTACTATAAGATGGCTTTAAGCCTAAAATGGAGACAGGCTGGCTTACCACTGTACCTGTTATTGATTTTTTTTTTTTAAACTTTGAATTTTGAAATAATCTTGGTAAGTTGCCTAGTCCAGTCTTGAACTTGGGATGCTCCTCCTTAACCACCTCCCTCAAAGATGGAGTTAGCAAAGCTAATTTTGGAAGTTTTGCGTAAGAAATAATTAGGACACTGTAGGTAGAGATAATGGGGATAGGCATAGAACAATAAGTACAACCAGATTTGCTAACTGATGACAGTGAACACAGGAGGGAAAGGACAAGTTTTCTTAAATCAAGAACGCAAAAAAGATGGAGCAATCAATAGCCTGGGTTTGGTGAAAAAGAACCCAGTCAAAACAAGTATAAAGAATATTTGAAAGATCCCAGTGGTGAAATCTAGCAGAAACTTAAGGCTCACATTTGGAGCCAAAGCATCCTGTACGTATGGTGATTTGGGAGTAAATGAGATGACTCATCTTGATGCAGAATGTAGAAGTAGGGTCCTGGTGTTTCCAGCCCCATGCTCCCAGAAATAAGACCCAGATTCAAAGTATATTTGCAGATACTTTGGCCATATAGCTAGGCTCTTCTCTGACTAGATCATAACTTTAGTATAACCCATTATTCTAATCTACATTCTGCCACGTGGCTGGTGGCCTGTGCTTAGGTACCATGGGTCCAGTTCATCACATCTTCCCAGGTGACTCTCCTGTACCTGGCTCTATTCCAGAATTATTTCTGCCTCTGGGATGTCCCACCTTCTATTCTGCCCTTTCCTGTACTCCATAGTTTTTGTGTGTGGTTTTTTTAGTTTTAATTGATAAGTAATGCATCCATGCAATACACAGGATAGAAAGAAAATTAGTGGAGACATGGAAAGAGGGAAGAACCCCTCACTCTGATGTTTGAAGCCTGTCACCTGTGGGGAAACAAGAATGCTAACAATGAACAATTGCTTAAGGCCTATATCCTTTCCTAGTAGTTGTCTAGGAATCTCACTGAAACCCCATTTAAAGGGAAAAGGCCATATTTTAAGCCCCTTGTGTAACCCTAGTGACTTAATTTTTTTTATTGCCAGATTATAATTCCACCCAAGACACCTCATGTCCTAAAAGAATGAGGAGAGAATGAAAAAAAAAATGTTTTTTAGCTGCTACCCTTTAAGATGTTACTTGGGAACCCCCAAAATGAGTTGTGAGGCTAATGTTAAGACAGTTGTGACCCTTCCTTGAAGAACCCAGGCCATGCTTGGTAATGTCTTGTTTTCTGAGACTCTTGAGCACATGCTTGGTTATATCTTAGGGAAGAAGTTCAGTTTTTCTGTTTTTCTGAGTGTCTCTTTTTTTCTCCTAACCCCCAAGCTTAAAGTCTATATTTAATAAAATCCCAACTGCTTCCTGAAATTCTTTGTGTGTGTGTGTGTGTGTGTGTGTGTGTGTGTGTGTGTGTGTGTGTTTTGGAACCACAGATCCCAATTTTGCTTGCGTTGAGGTACCTAAAAGATTAGGAACTCCAGAGAGTGACAGTGTCTCTATTCGCTCACAACTGACAACCTGACAGACTCTATTGCCTGTTAACTTCAGCTAGAAGCAGGAAGAATTCATCTTTGTTTATAGAGAGCACAGTCAGTCTTCAGAGATTACTGGTTGGTTGGTTGGTTGGAGAAACTGGAGAAGAGCTGATAGCCACTGCTGTCTCAGTGTGGTTCCATCCCCCAGCCTTTTTTGGGGCAGTTCATACCTGGCCCCAAACACATACAAGGCTATTACAAAGAAGCATCATTATACCTGACCTTATAGCTCTCTTCAGTGATGGCAGTGTCCTTTCTCCCAGTTGGATAGAGTGATTATTAGCCACTTTCAAGTTGTTGAGCACTTGGATTGTGTAGCATAACCTTAGAACTAAGTATTGAGCCATATGTTGCTCTATGGCACGAATGTCTACCACATTGGACAGCATAGGTACAGACAGAAGGGCCAACTGTGTAAGTGTGGATAAAAATATCCGCATTTTCAGGCAAATAGCAGGCAGTTTTGCTTAGGAGACTGTAAACTGTGAGAAAGGTAACGTGAGTATTGGGTGGAAGTTGGGTTAAATAATTCAGAGGAAGGTTTAAAGTTTTAAAAGTCACCAGGGAGTGGTGCACAAAACTCAAGAATGAAACACCAAAAGAAAGAACTGTGGCAGCAATGACAGCATGTCTGGCTCTTTAGCACTTTGGATAAAATAGTGTATTACCCATCCTGTAATAGACGCTATGTAGAGAGGTTAACTTTCCCCAAATCAGCTGTGTGGAGTATTTACTTACTTTACAACCTAGAAATTGTGCGGACTCCTAATTCTACCTGGCGGGCAGCTACCAAACATTTGTTGTATTGGACTTCTCTTGGTCTTAGTTTCTCTGTTCCCCCATCCTTCGTTTTGGGTGTTGAATGCTTTCTTCATTAAAATCTGCAGACAGTGGGTACTTTGAAAAGATTATGAAAAGGGGACTAGGTTTCAAGATACATACCTGGAATCCCAGCTACTGGGAAGGCTAGGCCAAAAGGATCATGACAAGAGCAGCCCAGGCAACCTAGCAAGATGCAGTCTAAACAGAGGCAGGGATAAGGCTCAGAGAGTTCCTGCCTAACATGCAGGAGGCTCTGCAGCAGTGGTTTTCAACCTGTGGGTTGTGACCCCTTCACAGGGGTTGTATATCAAATAGTCTGTGTATCAGAAATTTACAATGTTTCCTAGCATATAATGTAGCAAAATTATATAGTTATGAGGTAAAATAAGATAATTTTGTAGTTGGGAGTTGCTACAAAATGAGGAATTATATTAAGAGGTTATAGTATTAGGAAGGTTGAGAACTCTAAAGTCTACCCTTAGCATACAGAGAGGAAGGGAGGGAGGGAGGGACGGAGAGAGAGAGAGAGAGAGAAGAGGGTCAGTGAACTGCTTCCTCACTAGGTAAAGAAGAGCCTACAAACCTTAATTGAATCCCTGGGTCCCACATGGTGGGAGAAGAGAACACATTCCCAAAGAAGTGTCCTAACCTCCATACATTCTTGTCTGTGTTGTGTACACATGTGCTATACACATACACACACACACACACACACCTTTCAAACATTCCCTTGCCAGTTCCTTTCTATCTTTGGGTCCTTTTTTATCTATCACAAACACCTATTATTCCTAGACTTGGGGTAGATCCTTCTTGGGAAATCTGCACAGTTGTACATTTAGGGTATGGCTTCCCAGGCCTAAAAACTTCACAGTTCTTCATTCACCTTAATAGCTATTCTAAACCTTTGTTATATTTTCATATCTGATGTTTCATTTTTCATTTATAAAGTAAGAGGCATCGGTTTTTAGTTTCTGCTTAAAACACTAAAGATATATTCTGGCTAAGTTGTGTGCATTTTCTTTATATACACATTTCTGTATCTCTTTCTCTCTGATTTTCCTAGCTAATCTAATAGAAAAGTCAGGCTGTCATCTACTCATTTGGATTTATTTCAGCACTCTGAAAGGTCTGTTCTTCTAACCAAGTCTAATCCAGACATCATTTGATGCTTCTCTTTTTCAGGAGCTTGGTGCATTGTTACTGTCTTAGAACTCTAGCACACCAACCCTGTGTGGCTGGTATCCCTGAGAAAATATTTATGCTTTAAATAATCCTACATCCAGATCAGAGTCTTTGTATTATAAAATGATCTCTCATTTTAAAAGCTAATACTTACTTATATAATCATATGAATAATCAAAGTGCATATACCGACTCTTACACGCTTGTAATTACTAATTAACTTGGGTTTAAATAGATAGCTGAGCCATCTAAAGTTTCTACTATAAACTTTGTCCTGGTTTTTAACTATATAGTTCATGTGCCTACCTGATCTATAAATGAGTTTTATGGTATTTATCTGTATAGTGACTAAGAACTGTAATTGAGGATTCGGTCGAGTATTTGTCTAACATGTATGAAATGATGGATTTGATTCCCAGCACATGTGCCTGGGAAGTAGAGGCATGAAGATAAGCAATTTGGTCAGCTTTGGCTTCTGGGGAGTTCAAAGCTAACCTGGCCTATGTTAGAACCACTTTCAAAAACTACCATGACAACAGCCAAACAAAACAGCCGTTTGTGGTGGGACATGCCTGTAGCCTCAGTACCAGGGAGGCCCGGAGCTAAGGCAAAAGAGTTATAATATGAAACCAGCCTGGTTTACATAAAATCCTCAAGCTTAACTCAATCAATGCTTAACTCAAGTACTATAGAAATACAATCTAAGCTGGGCGGTGGTGGTACATGCCTTTAATCCCAGCACTTGGGAGGCAGAGGCAGGAGGAGTTCTGAGTTCGAGGACAGCCAAGGCTACACAGAGAAACCCTGTCTCAAAGAAAGAAACAAACGAACAAACACAAAAAAACAAAAAAAAAATATAGTAGAGGATTAATGTTCTATCCAATACACTTGTTTGTCAATAAGTTTTAGTTGCTTCAGCAGCCAGGCTTGTGATTCCAGCTACTTGAGAAAGAGAGGTAGAAAGATGACAGGTTCAAAGCTAGCCTGGGCAACTTAGTAAGACCAGAATTGTTTCAGAATAAAAGGTAAAAAGAAAGCTGGCCTTACAGCTTGTTGGTAGAACACTTGTTTAGCCTGGGTAAGGTCCTGGATCAATCCCCATTGCCTCTACAAAATTTACTTCTGTAATATAAAGTGCCTAGTTATCCGGTGGTCCCTATGCTGGGCAGAAGCTCCTCAGCTTGCTGGAATCCCATCTTGACTCAACTGTTTGCACTTTAGTTGCCTGGAGATAGACAAGGATCTATTAGCTCAACAACATACCAGCAGTATGAGGCAGGAGACATCTGCAGAAACGAGGTCAGCGTGGGCTGTAGAGTAAAACCATCTCACAAAACAATAATTAAAGAACAAAAGTATGAATATCTCCAAACAATAGTGGTGCATGCCTTTAATCCCAACAATCTGGAGGCAGAGGCAGGTGGATCTCTGAGTTTGAGCCCAGCCTGGTCTACAGAGCTAGTTCCAGGACAGCCAGGGCTACAAAGACAAACCTTATGTAGAAAAAACATTTTTAAAAAGTTTGCGTTTGATAGTGTGAATGTCATGGTATATGAATTATATTTTTTTGGTTTGTTCATTTTTGTTCTTTCAGGGTTTCTCAGTGTAGCCCTGGCTGTCCTGGAACTCATTCTGTAGACCAGGCTGGCTAGCCTCAAACTCAAGAGATCTGCTCAACTGCTGGGATTAACGCTGTGTATCACTGCCACTACCCAGCTGTGAAAGATTTTAAGAAATAATTTATATTGCTATACTGTCCTCAAGTGAAAATCTTTGGTAATTTATAATCAATCTATAATATTTGACATATGTTAACATGTCTTTATTTTATGAATAATAAAAGGGAAACTTTTGATAAAGAGTTTCCATCCATTCCACTTAAGCTGTGCATGCTTAGTTCCCAGGGTGTCGCTTAAGCATTGTAAAAATGGTTGCTTCATGCATACAAATGCTTGGACACTACACTACAGGAAGAAACTGATGACATGCAGCAATCCAAGCCAGGCTTGTTGCTCATTCTTGCAATCCCAGCATTGGAAGATTGAGGCCAGAGGACTGTGTAAATTCAAGGCCTGTCTGGATTGCAGGGCATGGTGGATTGTAGAGTAGAGCCCTGTAAAGGGAGGGAAGGAGAGGGAATGCCTGCAGGATAGTTACACTTAGAAAACTCACCTGAATTTAAGAACTCTATTTCAAATACTTTTGTTGAAGTTGGGTTAGAACCTTGGATAAGTTTCTTATTCATGTTAATTTCTAGTGATGCAACTTTGCTTACAGCGTCTTAATTCATGGCCTGGTGTACCTTCCACAGGTTTACTGTGATAATGAGAACCACACTGTACTGTCTCCATTGAGAACCACTGTATTATAAAGACATGGATCTGCACTGCCTTCCAGAAAGGAGAATGTTATTTCTTACTGCTTTGGATACTTTAGGCATATTGTCCAAGCCATCGTTTCCTTTACTCCACACAATTTAAGATTGAATAATATAGTGGGGTTTTTAACTAGAGATTTTGCTGATTGTTCAAAATGAACAAAACTATTTCATCTGGGTCTTTGAATCAACTAGTACTTGGGAATGGGTGGAAACGGGGTCCATGCATAAGATCCTGCATGACTTAGTTTGGTTTTGAAATACTGCTTGTTGCTTGTGGGTGACTTATCTGAATAGTGTGAAACTTAAGTTCTAGATAATACCTTTTTTCTTTTCTCTTAAGATGCTCTCCAAGTTCTTGACTATGGAGTATTTGGTTCATCCTGGTACCCTCAGCTTGGCTGCTGGAGTTGCTTGTGGCATGTGCTTGGGCTGGGGCCTCCGGAGCCACCTTGGGATATTCCCCCAGAACTCAACAAGTGAAACAAAGAGAGGCGCAGAGACGGGAACTGAAGCAAGCATCTTGGGAGAGAGTGGGGAATACAAAATGATTCTTGTGGTTCGAACTGACTTAAAGATGGGGAAAGGGAAGGTCGCTGCCCAGTGTTCTCATGCTGCGGTTTCTGCCTACAAGCAGACACAAAGGAGAAACCCTCAAGTGCTCAAAGAGTGGGAGTACTGTGGCCAGCCCAAAGTGGTGGTCAAAGCTCCAGATGAAGACACCCTCATTCAATTACTCACTCATGCAAAAACCTTGGGACTGACTGTAAGTTTAATCCAAGATGCTGGACGTACTCAGATTGAACCAGGCTCTCGGACTGTCCTGGGAATTGGGCCAGGACCAGTAGAACTAATTGATGAAGTTACTGGCCACCTAAAACTTTACTAGATAAGCTTTTTCTTGATGGTGTTTCTGTTGGAAGACCATGGTGCCTGTCTGTAACAATAAATGCTTAATTCTTGCCCCACTTTAAAATCTGTTCCTATGTTCCTCTATCAAGTACTGGACCATTAATTTCTTGAGCTTAAAATACTATTGCAGGGGTAGAGATGCCAGTGATTAAGGGCACTCGTTCCTCTTGTATATTGATACAAAGGAAGCTGATTCAGTTTCCAGTATCTGAATGTCAGTTTACAAGCATCCAGATCCATTTCCAGGAAATCCAACACTCTCTTAATCATCAGACAAACACAGGATACATGGCAGGCAAACCCTCATAAATCCAAAGAATACATAAATACAAAGTAAGTTTCAAGAATAAAAATACATTCTCTAAATGCTCCTGTGGAGTGATAGGGTCTGAAACAGGTTGGAAGTGAGACAATGCTTATGGCGCCGCCAGGTGGGAAGAAAGCTATGTTTCCCATGTATAGTTAGGCCCTGTGTGTTGATTACTCTTTTCTCAAACCATGCTGTTGTCCCTTGCTTTTTTAGGATCTGGTTCAATAAATCATATTGTAATTTTTTTATGCTATGTTTTGAATGACTGATAACCTCTTTTTATTATTAACAGACCATTGCACAGACCTACTGCAATTTTGATGTAGATTTTAACTAGCTGGATGTTTTTGAGGTGGTCTCATACTGTAGCTCAGGCTCATCATGAACTTGTGGAGTTTTTCCTGCCTTGACCTCCCACCTGGGAGGGATTGAGGTTATGAACCATCATACCCAGCTACTCTCTAAATTCATTCCTACTTCAAAGTTGAAATTTTATGATCTACGTAGCATTTTGATGCTTATTTCTCCTGATCCACTTGGGCTAAGATACTTCACAATGGTTCTAATTTATAAATTATGAAAATTCCTGTATTTGAACAGTGAAACCAGTGAGTTTGTGAAGTGAACTTTATGAATTTACAAAGTGGACATCTGAGTTTATGGGAACTAAAGGACTGTAGTTGTACCCAGCCAGTCTCCTGGAAATTTCAGGAACTAGATTTTATTACTTAAGGGCACTTTTTCTCACTGTATGCCTGAGCCTGGAACTCAGTATGGAACAGGCTGATCTAAACTCATAGGTACTCCCTACCTCTGCCTCCCAGTGCTGGGATTAAAAACATGCACTAGCATGCCTGCCTACATAAAGCCTTGACAGTTTGCTAGAATTCATTTTTCTTGGTAGTTCTAGATTGACCGTGATCTACA
Source organism: Montemys delectorum (assembly GCA_019843815.1). Classification (NCBI taxonomy): domain Eukaryota; kingdom Metazoa; phylum Chordata; class Mammalia; order Rodentia; family Muridae; genus Montemys; species Montemys delectorum. The sequence continues at coordinate 36,973 of JADRCD010223701.1, read as the reverse complement.
AGTTCATTATATCCTTTAAAACTATAAATGATGTTAAGGAGAGTAAGACGTTAAGTGAGAACTAGGCAGAACGATGAAGACAACTGTAGGCAGTCTCCGAGTTAAAGATCTTGGTGCATTTTTATCATCTGGATAAAAGCATAAATGGTACAGGAGCAATCACAACACTGAATGATGCCACAGTAGCAACAGTTTCTAGACAGAATGTTTATACAGGAGTCAAGTGATGCAACCACATGTAACTGAGTTGAACTCAATCTTAAATACATGGTTATGACTCAGGTAATTTATGAGGCTTGCTGCAGACAAATGGTTCCACACTAAAAGACTATAGATCCCCAGCAGGATGGCTGGGGTGGCTGATTCAAGGACCTGTAATAAGCTAGGGCTTACCCTACAAGGGCTCAGTAAAACTTGTTAATTCTGGTTACAAGTCATAGTATTTTTCAGGTTCACCAGTTCTTGGTATATACTTCATAGGACTTACATAGTAGTTCTCAAAGCATAGTCTGCAGAGCCCAAGGAGTTTGCTACGTAACTATTTTCATTAGCTTGAACAAAGGGATTTTCTTTTCTCTAGTGTGTTCTACTGATGATCTGCCTGAGCACATAATCATCAGATCCTTCCCAGCCCCACATTCACAGTAAAGTTTCACTTGTCCTGATGAAGCAGTTAAAAAGAGCAGCATTTTTTTTTCTAGCATAGGTAGGGGAGGGGCTTTGGGAACTGAAAGCTGGGCAATAGGAAGTCTTTTTTCAGGGATGTCTTCCTTGGCAGGTGGCCCATGCTCCTGTAGATGGGGCCCCACATGCTTTCAAACAGTGTCAGCACTGAATGAACTCAGTGCACTGTTATGGAAAAGAGATTAACCTGAGAGGGAGATGAGTGAGGGTTGAGGTGCTAGGCTCATATAGTACACTGTATACTTATGAAATTCTCAGTGAATAAAAAAATAACTTTTTTTACCCATGTATATTTGTGTTCATGTCTTTGTCTAAAAGGCTGGTGTCTAGTTTGTGAGCTCAGTTAATTTCATAGAATATTTTTACCTTTTAAGAACTGAAACAAGAGGCTGGAGAGATGGCTCTGCAATTAAAACCTTACAGAAAATCTATGTTTGGTTTCTGACTCATGACTACCTGTTTCAAAGGATCCAACACCTTTAAGGCCTCCACAGACATCAACACTCATATGCATAATTAAAATCAAAGCTTAAGCAAATGAAATTAGGGCTGTTGAGTTGGCTCAGTGGGTAAAGGAAGGCTGGCGACCAGAGTATAATCCCTGGAACCCACAAAGTGGAAGCTATCACATGAATCCACATAGACAAAAAAAAAAAAAAAAATACACATTTAAAAACCAACTAACCCTAAAACAAGCAAGGTGTGACTCACTCCCTCGGATGTCTACAAGTTACAGGTTCTTGTTTGCAGAACAAGACAAAAGGATTATAACTGCTCCAGACCTTCGTGTTTGGTAGACATTTCCTCATACACTAAATGTACCAGCCACTTTAAGGAGAACAACTGCAAGAAGTTTGGAGAACTTTTCAGTCTGTTCTCCAGCCTTCCCCAAAAATCAGTGTTTAAGTGCTGTGGCACTTGCCGTGTGCAAGGTGCTGGAATTGGGTCATGATACCAAAGAAACCCAACAAACTTTGCAGTCCTGGGGATCCAGCTTCATGCCTCATGTGCTAGGCAAGGGCTCCTTTGTTCTATATAGTGAAAACATGTTTTCTGTATCAATATACAAAGCTTCTCTTGTTTTTTTTCTACCGTCACTGACAGAAATGACCAACTAAATCTCTTTAGTAGTTTGGCAACCAAGGCTCACAATGAGATCATGAGACCAAGAAGTGGTACTTGTTGCGCTGATATGGCCATGATGAAATGGTTGTTAACCACAGATTTATTCATGTAGTAGTGGCCATTTTTATATATCTAGCTTGTCACATGAATTTCCCATTTATCTCCCTCCCCCATTTCCCTCTTGATCAAGCAACATACTATTTAGTACATTTGTTTTCAGTTTCCTGGTCTAGAACCTACCCCAGTGATAAACTCAAGAATAATAATTACCAACTCACTTACCATCCACTTTGATGGATTATGGTGACCATAGTCCAATCCTTGGCTAGGTATTTTGTGATTTAAAGATAACCTAACAGGTGGTGCATGCTTGTAATTCCATCATGCAGGAGGCCGAGGGGGAAAAAGGATCTCAAGTTCAATGGCCAGCCTGGACTATACAGAGACTCTGAATCAAAATACCAACAGACTGGAGAGAATGGAACAATGGTCTACTAGATCCTCAGGTACAAATATGATACGCAGACACATAAAGGCAAAACACCCCATACACATAAAATTATAAACTAATCTGCCTAATAATTCTGAAAATCACTTGGTATGTGGAGAAGAAAAAAATCAGGAGCCTGCTGACTTGTCCTGTATGGATGGTTTAAATGGCAACCTGGCATCACACAACAGTACATGATGAATTTTTGTTGGGAAAAAACCTTCAAGGAAGAATAAAGTAGAGTAGGACCGGAGAAACAGCTCAGTGTTTAAGAGCACTGACTGCTCTTCCAGAGGACCTGGTTCAATTCCTAGTACCGACAGGGTAACTTAACTCCCACTCGAGAGGATCTGAGCCCCTCCTCTGGATTCAGAGGACACTATGCACATAGTACACAGCCAGGCAAAACACCCATACCCATAAATATGGTATTTCAAGTTGCTTCTATTAAGGAAGGGAAAAGAGCACCATTCAAAAGTACAGGAAAAGTCAAGATTGAACTGACTGATATATCTCTTGATTCCTTATGATAAGAGTAGGCAAGAGTTCTGGGAACACGGTGCAGCTTTGGTCTGAGAGCCTATGTTTTCACTATGACAAATGAAAAGTGACTTTAACAGTAATACTAAGCCGGGCAGTAGTGGTGCATGCCTTTAAATCCCAGCACTTGGCAGGCGGATATCTGAGTTCGAGGCCAGCCTGGTCTAGAGTGAGTTCCAGGACAGCCAGGGCTACACAGAGAAACCCTGTGTGTGTGTGTGGGGGGACCCAAACCCAGGAATACTAATTTGCTACAGGGGTGTATGTGAAGTTTATGCTAATTTGCCTGAGAGTTCTAAAGCAATGTAAAATAGGCAGTATGCTCTGTAACTATAGAGAATTAAGTCGTTAACAAAGTAAATTCAATATTCTCAGCCATGGCAAAAATTTAAATTAGGGAGCCCTTTAAGTTGAAAAGAAATAACATTGCTAACTATTTTTAAAAATATACCTTTATTTCAAGTCAGTGTAACACCTTTATTTAGTTAGGTGAAATGCATAAAACCCTAGAGTGGTTAGAATGTTGGAAATGTAAGGAGGAGCCCACTATTCACTGACTGCTGCATAATCTTTCATAACTACAGGAATGTAAATGACACAGTGCATGTCTTTTTCATAATTTTCCTTTATGCCTCCATGTAATGCTCCAGCAGTATCCAGTATGAAACTATGAAAACCACGATTCTTCTGGTTTGAGATGTATTTAATTAAAACTGCAATTCTACATGTTATTTCCACAGTCCAGTAATTTATTTTAAATTGGAGTAATTTCAAATTCCACAAACAAAACTGAAGAACAGCAATATCTTGTTTGAATTCTCTCTTCTGTACACTCAGTGATCTAAAACACCACAATATCCAACATACACAAACCTCAGGGAAGGGTTAGTAAATACACACGTGTGGAGTCAGGGTGCTTTTTGTTCCTGAATGGAATGGTCCCACAGAAAAAGCACAGGATACAGCACAACATGAGGGCACCTGTTATACATGAAGTGAGCAACACACACTAGCATTTTCTATATGCATAATGGGGAAACCTGCATAGGTGAAAGGGCCTTTTATATTCATTAAAAAAAAAAAAATCAGGCAAGTTGTCTGTATGCATTTTTCAAATAATTTGGAGAGCGCTGTGATCCAATGTAGGATATGCTGATTAGTGTTGTCTTTGTTGGCATTGACAGTCTTGCATGGTCACATACCAGTATTTTCACGTTAGCTTTTCTTTGAATAAAAGAGATTTAAATGCATTTAGACAATACATAGTGAAAGCTGTTTACATACACTAAATTTAAGAGAGTCAATATTAGAGTTTCTTTGTTTCTTTAAACACTACAGAGTGCAAATCAGGTTCTTCACAATAGATTGAATAGTAAGCAGTTCTTCAAAGAATGAGGGGGAGAAAAAAGCCCACATGAATACTATTCCCCTTTGAAAAGAAGGTCTAATGATGCGGAATGTGAAAATAAAGTTTTAACATAGGCGATCCAAGTCTATAGTTAGAACAAAAAAGTAGTCCTTCATGAAGTAAAGGTTACAAGAACATGTTGCCTGTTTCCCCATTTATAAACTGAGAAGTGGGTAGACGATGCTTCAGTATGAAAATAGGAGACTACAGGATCAGCTTCCATCTCACATGCTGTACCCAAAGCCAGGCTGTGGCTGCCCATATGGTGGTGCAGTATAACCATAACCAAAAGGTGCCTGGGGAGGGACTGCCACACTGGGTCCTGCTGTTAGCATCAGCTGGGGCTGACCTAAGGTGACAAAGAAGAGGAGAATCTGTTAGTACGAGGGTCAGCACTATCCTCTTACCCACTCCAGCACCACACTCACAATTCACTGAGTAAGTTGTGTGTGGGCACTTTTGACTGTTCCAATTTGGAATACAGTCTCACCCTGAGAGGGTTCCTGCCTTAAAAAAGCCAACGGAGCAGGGCTGAGGGCCACAACATCCTATATTTAAAGCAGTAACACATGCACATTTGACATTATCAGGCCATACATCTGCCAACAAGCCTATCACATAATACACATTTAGTGACCAAAATTTTAGCACAGGAAAACTTTACAAGTTGTTAAAGTTAATTTAAATATCTGATTCTAAACATCTGAATGGTAATGAAACCTTACACAGTTCTAGCAAGAATCCAGCGCTAATTTAGACAGAGCAGTAGAAAAACCACATTCAAATATGCACTAGATAGGCAATGCATTAGGTATGAAAAACACGAGAACATATATACCTTCTATCAAATACTTGCTGAGGAAGCTGAAATAGTTGCTGACCACATAAAGAAAACATGACATGTAAGGAACTTTTAGAGAGAGAAACACAATACCTCCCTAGTCCTGCATATCCTTTCCCGCTAGAATGAAGCTACCGCACTCCCAGAACAACAGGTTCCCTGTGTCCCCTTCTTGTAGTACAACCAAAATTTTATTTAATAAGCAAGTATGGAAACTGGTTTACCAAAGAATCACCTCTGGACTATTGAAAATTCTAACTCTATTCCAACTCCTTATTTAAAACTCCGTAAAAGCCCAGCAGTCCATGGATACTCAGTGAAAACCACAGCTATCTTTTTTTTTCCTATTTCAAATAATGTCAAATCTCATGTCATTTAGGTCTACCTAGTCCTTTATCAAAACTACCCTGTCCTGTAAATTCCCCTAAACAGTTTACCTGCAATAATGATATTAAGGACTCAGACACTGTCACTTTCCTTAGTTGCCTGAGACAAAATGGTCCTAATTTATACTTCCTTCCAAAGAAAACATTATTATAAAACTTTTAATCATACTCCTGAAATCCAATGTTCACCAAGTATGAGATGCAAAGGGAAAGTAACCCACACTGGCTAGAAGAAGTAGTCAAAGTGCTTTAAATAATTATTTTAGGGTTTGGATGCTCTATCTCTCTGGAAAGTTCTCAAATGGAAACTTAACCCCCACTCTCTGTCCTAGTTACATTTAAAGTTAGGATGCATTCTTTATCCAAAGCGCACTGAAGACAACTTTGTTATATTGGTTCTTCCAAAACTGAATTCTTTCTTAGTGACTTAGGAACAAATAGATCAATCAGGCAACGAGAAAGCCTAGTCCATCTTTCATGACTATTTTTGAGAGATTCTATGCATGGAAGATTGTCACAGTGGATACCATAAAAATGAGTTTTAAATGGTCCTCAGGAGAAAATATGAATAGCTGAGAGAACTATTCCTTAATTCAGCAAATGGTTTGCCCCTTTCAAAGCTTGCTACATTTAAGAAGGGTCTAATGTAGCCCTCTGAACTTAAAAAAGAGACAGATTACCATAAACAATGGGCTGTGTCTCTGTAGCTTGTTCTTCCTCTTTTCTCAGTGACTCCGAAGCATCTAATTTATCCACCTAGAGAAAAACAAGTCATGTTAGAACCTCAAAAGCATTACAAACTTAGGTTTATGGCAGAGAGTGGAAAAGCCTTAGTATGTTAAATTCTGTCAAAATAAAACAGACTGGCAAGAACATTCTCAGGCCCTTCAAATTCAATGGCAGTATTCATACTTCAGTCAAGGTGTTTCTCAGCACTGTCATTATAAACCCTCAGGAAGGAGGGATTTATAAATGCCATAACAGCTCACGCCAGGCTAAGACTGGACATGCTAGGATGCAGCCTGAGCAAGGGAGAACGTGAAAAGGAACCACTTTTCAAAAGTATACACACACTATCAGAAGTAATAAGGACTTCATGAACCACCAAGACTTCTTCCCCAGGAGACTAGGTTTACAAAAACGTGAAATGAGTCTAACGGCTAGATAAGTATTTGAGTAGAAAAAGCTGTTTTGCCAACTATACCTAGCTCCTGCTGAGGCTCACATTTTACAGACTGAGACTTAAGTCTCAAGCATGTCCATATTCAATCTTACTGTATAACATCATTTTCCTTAGTTGTCTGAGACAAAATGTAAATACTAATGGTATATGGTCCTAAGAAGTAACTGGGATTGCCTGAGTTGGCCCTAAATTTGAGAGGAAAGCTTTTACTTTTAATGAAGCCAAAGAAATAAGTGGCTATTATATGCTAGCTAATCAAAGTGGGAAACATCAGATAATATCGGTCCAGGTGTATGAGTGGAAAACAGGAGTGATATTTCCCAGATCCTTTTAAGAGTTATGGGGGAGAGGGAGCAAACCACTTCATCAGTCCTTCAATTTCCTTCTAGAAAATGAGGCTGAAAGAAGCCGGCAGTCCCCCGTGGGCTAGCTATTATAGGCCAACCCAATTTCATCCTGTAAGTCCCTGACACACCAGAGAAAAATATCAGGACCCTGGTGTTACAGAATCTTCTCTACCATACGCTTTCACTGACTTTATGCTTTATTTGTATTTTAAACTATATTTAAAAGTTAGCATCTGAGCCAGGTTTTCTCTATAACTAATTTTCAGATCTCAGTGTTCTATGTGCTGTTTTGAAGGCCAAGTGTGCTAAGAATGTGAGTGTAGAAGGGAGCATATATGTTCCTCCAAAAGACAATGGGGGGAGGGGCAGAATAGGAGCAGACATGTCAGTCCATGAAAAATGGTTTAAAAACTAGATCTTTTTAAAATACTAAATAAAGCAGTACCTGGGTTCTACTGGAAACTTAAAATAGTGCCTTTGAATGTACACACAGGCAAGGGATAGGACAGTATTTCAAAATTACATGTCCTTTTTGGGGGCGAGAGACAACAAGCATGTGCATGTGGAAGTCAGGGGACAATTTATAGAGGTCAGTTTCCCCAGGTTGCTGTGTGGATCCAGAGGAGAGAATCAAGTGTCAAGCTTAGCAGCAAGCATCTGTCCCAGCTGAGCAGCTCGAGACAATGTTTTATGCTTAATTCTAATAACTCCATGTTAAAGGCAATCTAGGTCTACTCTAGTCTTGTCAAAGAACTTTTGAGAAGTAAGCTTCAGTAGTCTGTCTACCCTAGCAAAATGGGTTTGCTTTGTTTGGTTTTGGGGTCTGTGTGGTTTGGGGGTGGGGGTGGAGATGGGGAGACAATAGTCTCATTATGTATCCCTGGGTATTGGTTTGCTTTTACATACTATTTTCTTATTTCATAGCCTACATATCTTACAAATTATCCTAATATCAAATTAAAGACTACCATAGAATGTAAAGATTATGTGAAATACCAGCTATTTGGCATTGTTTACAACAAAAGTTATCCATCTATGGAATTTAAAGCACAGCTCTGCCATCAAGGCCACATGGGCTGACCTAACTAGTGTGTGAGAATGGCCAACAGAGGGGTTATACAGGGAACACATGGATGTCTATGTCTAAGTAACTCCTAAGAGAGAGAGAAAAAAATGAAACAAACCAAAAAAAAAAAAAAAACAAAATCAAAAACCACAGCACTATATAATACAACCCCAGACTTTAAAGGAAAAAAAAAAAATCGTAAGTATACAGACACATACAAAAGTTAATGTCTGATTAAATGTTGAACATAGGTCTGATACAGAAACACATGGAAGACTAGAAGAGCCAGCATTATCTAACTGCCCAGTCACTGACATAGGCAGGGAGGAAGAAAAGCACAAATCCCAGAGGAGAAACACCAACATAAGTAACATGTTGATGTTTTTATATAATGGGATAGCCTCTGGCACAGGAACATCCAATTTTTGTTTAAACCCAATTTAGATTGTACAAAGAAGGAAAATGGGAGGTGATTTTATGAACACAAGCTTTTGTTAAGAGCTGTAACAAAAGTTTCTGATCCTTGGGTTTAAAAAGAAAAATTTAACATAAGCATGTCTCTGAAATCAGTTCCACTTGTAATACTGAAAATCCACTATAATGCAAAAGGCTTTTCCACAAAGACTGCAATATGCTGCAGAGTAAAAGGTACCATGCAGTCAGTTATTTGGTGTATGTGTGCATGAAAAAAAGGCAATAGTACTGAAGCAAGAAGTGAGATCTGAGGATGACTGGTGCCGTACAGGCTCTCAAGAGACACACACAGCCCACAGCAATGCTCTATGGTTCAGAATAGTATGATGTAATTGCAATGACTTGTACATGCTTGATTTAAAACAACGCATAACACTGCAGTTCAATTCCCCATTTTTCACACACACGCTTTCTAGCTGCCTTGCTTACTAGCTGCTGAAGGGTCTCACACACAATGCATTTACTCAGGTTTGCCCTAAGTTCCAGTGGTGACTCCAGTCTGAACAACATAATCCCAAAGCATTGGCCCCACCCAAATTCATTTAAAATTTAACACTCCTTTACTTCCCCACCGCTTTCTAGCCGTGATTTTACACCAGGAATAAGTTTTAAAGTTCATTTCATTTATACTGGGAAAGAGATAAGCCAATGAAGAAAGCAGCAACCAAATGGTGCCTAAATTTGGCATTCTTGGATGATGAGCCAACAAATCAACTTGACAGCAAATTTTGGTAATTTTGAAGGCATGCTAATTACAGATAGGTGTTAATATCGCCTTATTGGTACACACAGATAATCCATGTTGCTTAGCAACAGTTGCAGCAAGCTTGGCTCTCTCATGATTGAAAAGATTTTGGCTCTTCTTAAAAATGGACTAGCACCATGAGAACTGGACACCTGGAGAAACATGAGGAAAGTCTCTTCGGAAGCAGCTAGTGTCTCTTGTATCTACTTTCAGCAAAAAAAATTAGTAAGAATCAAGAGATCAGAAACTGGATCACAGTCCTTCAATACCACAAAAAACCCAGAAAACAAACAAACAAAAAACAGCCCCACAGAACTCCAAAGGCCTCTTAGGGCATGTACATACAGATATAAATTCAACAACTGTCAGGCAAGCTCACAAAATAAAAAAAGAAGATGTTTTAATTTATTTCAAATATTAAGAAAGTCCTAGTACGGTCCAGATACCCTGACAGGGAAAAGAAATTTCCTGATAGTTTGGATTTAATATTGAAACTCACCATGCTCAGTTTTAATAATATATTAAAAGAGACTGTGAACCAACTACTGATTAGCCTCCTGCCCTTCCTAAAGCCTATTAGCCGATTAGTAGCAAACATCTACTAATGTCCTACAGCTCTATTATAGTTATGTTTCAGGGACTTGCAGAGGCTTAGTGAAAATTTATTGGGGGGAAAAGCAGCAGCAGCAGTGTAGAAAAGGAAGGAAAAAAGTCATGCAAATCCTTAGACTTAGTCCTCCAGACTTAAAGATGCAAAAGAATCAACTTTCACCTTTTCCTTTATTGCATCAACCTGCAAAGGAATTCAGAAGGTGCAGCTTAGAAAAAAAATCAAATTCCATATTGAGCATAAAAAGGTAGAATCAGCAACAGAGGTTCAGGGGAGAAACATGTAACCACTAAAAAAGGGAGGAGCGAGTGGAAGTCAAGGGCATATGGAAGCAAAACTTAGAATCCTGTATAACTCCAAAGCTCACTGCACAAGAATTTATGCTAAGTCAGTGTGAAAGGAAGCAGCTTAATGGCTAGTAAAATGGACAGCATTTAGGTTAACAGCAGCCAGGTCTCAAAAGGTGGCATTATGCGTAAGAAAAGAAGCTTCTGTCTCTCACCTGTGTCTAAGCTGTGGCAACTGCTCTAATCACACTGAACTTACATAGAAAGTATCACTCCTTTTAAAACGGTAAGAGCAATACAAGGTGTCTAGGTATGTGGTCTTCTAAGGAAAACATCTCTATGGGGGCGGGGTGTTAGTAGTGTTCCCCCCTGTACTCAGGCATGCTGAAGAGATCAGAAGAGAGACTTCACTTCAAGCTTTATTTACTCTGACAAAATGGATCTTTTAAAATCATTTAAATTTTCTATGTATAAAGCTAGTTAACTCTGGGCAAGCAAGAACTATTCTCACATCAAAAAGAGATGCAAGGACAAACAGCAAATTTTGTAAGGTCGCTGAATCCTTAGTTATTTAATGTGCATTTAAGAAACACGGTTAATTGCAAACTTCCTATAGTATTTTTTAAATTATGTATTTGATTATCAAAAATCTGTGGTGACTAGGGAGCTAATAATACAATGCATGACAAACAGGCAAAGACATGAAGTCAGGAACGAAACAAATCTGGAATACATGGAGATCGAAGTTGTAGCAATTAATTTTAAAATGCTATCTTAAAATATTTCAAATATTAAAAGAGAGTACTATTTATTGTAAGAATACAGAGAGTAAACACTGACAGAGCTTGAGTTCCCTTCCTAATCATGTCGTTTGTCAGCTATTTAGAAAAAAAATCCATATAATAGGAACATTTTATGGTCAACTAAGTAATTTATACTGGAGAAAAAACTTGAAAAATAACATGCATGTAGGATGCTATATATCCTCAAGATTCTTAGTTCTGAACACACTTCTGAGCATCATTACCTTGGTCAAGTATTCCTTCATGACCTGGATGAAATAGGGCATGGCAAAATCCATGATATTATGTCTCCATGCAGTTTCCAGGACAACATCTGGCCTTAAAAGGTCATAACAGGTAAAGAGACAAGCTCCAAAGCATTCTCTTTTTTCTTCCTGCAAAAACCACTGTAGGAGCTCTTCAGCCAACTCTGTGTCTTTTGATTCAGAGGCATACTGCATTGCATCCTATTTGGAGGAAACAGTGAAGGACAGAATTTAACCCACACATGCTGACTTGAACCATCACTGAAAGTTAAAAGTAGTAATAATAAATAAATAAATAAATAAATAATAATAACAACAACAATAATAAACCCACTGACTTAAAAACCACCTTCACAAAAGGGAGTTACATTACCAATTCCCATTGTTGGAACAGCCCATCTGCTTACCAACCTTGTAAAGGCTGTCTTTCTTGCACAGCTCTACACTCTGTTTCCAACGATTGTTGCCTTTGAAGAGATAAGCAGCAATTCTTCTGAATTCAATGAGTTCGTGTTTTTCCAAACGCTGAGCAAGTGAGATGTTGTCAAAGTTGTCATAAGCATCTATTGATGTTCGAAGAGCCTTAAAAGACAAAGCCATTCAGAAGTCAACTAGAGGCTTTCAGTTTACCATGTATGTTCCACAGTTCAATCTGATGGAGGCAGTTAGACAGCACCATGAACTATAACCACACAGAAGATGCGAGCACCAAACTAACAAAAGTTGTAACCTGCATTCAGGTTATCAGTCTTCTTTGATCTACTTCTAAAGCAATAAATAAAATGCTTAAACAGACTGTACAATTTTCTGAAGGTGCAATTTTCTTTGAGACATCCAGTACTGACACTAACTTAAATGACTGTGAAATTGGGAGCATGTGTAATGTAGACTCGCACTTCTGCTGTTAGCAAGCTATTCATACTGTTCAGCCTTACAGGGTGCAGGTTACCTGGTAGTCCTCCTCTGTGATGAAGAGGTTGTTCAGCGATTCATTCACAGATTTGTTGTTGTGGTTCTGAACTGAGCGTAAATATGGTTTCACCAGTGGTAGCTGTTTTACCTTTAAAATAAAGTTTGTTAGAAAGGTATCCATGGTTGAGAACTGTTATCCAAGTACGTCGAAATCTTCACTATAAAGTTCAGTTTAAAACAGTTACCTTGCTGAAATAATTGACCGCACGAGTGTGATCCAACCGTGGAGACAGCACCATGAGCAAGTCATTTAACAACAAAGGCTTGAATTCTAAGTAGAACTGGATTGCTCTGTAGTACAGTTCAACATTAGCCACCTGAAAATAGAAGCGCCCGCATCACACATCAGTTTCTATGCATGAAACTTCCTTCTCCTTCCGCAGCGCACACTTGTGAGTATGTGTACCTTGGTGATGATGTCTTTGAACTGCCCCTCCTTCCATGCATCGGTGGGGTGATTCATCATAGTGATGATGGCATTATCATACTCTTCATACTTGTCATAGAGGAACACCAGCTCTGCCCAAAGATGAGCTTGCTCTGCAGCTCTCAGCACCTGTGCCACAAAGACCACTTGCTTTAGATGTAAATCTGTCGCCTGCTATCAGCCTAACAAGGAAAATGGTATTTTAAATTATCAGAGCTAACTCGCAGTGGTGAGGACTGGTCGGTTACCTTAGGAATATTCACTCTCGACCAGAACAACTCCAGGTGTTCCCTCATTTTCTGTGGCTTGAATTTAGAATACAAAATAGCTAGCTCTGTGAACATTCCCATGTGAGCTCTTTCCAGTCCCAGGGCTGCCTCCAACATGGTGATGAGTTCTTCAAAATATCCACGATCCTACATAAAGGAAAAATGCAATTAGAGGAGAGAATATGTACACAAAGGTTTCAATCACATAAAGGCCTGGTGTTATTACCTGGTAGTAGTTGATCAGCTCCTCTAATTCATCTGCATGCACCACAATATGGAGTCCACACATCTGAGCAAGGCGAAACTCTTTCCCATCTACACAGGCAAAGCAGACCTAGAATAAACATTTTCCACTATGAGAACCCAATTGTAAATATATGCAATTATTTCAACTCAACAGTACGAAAAGAAAAAAACAGTACAACAGTACAACAGAAAAAAAATTCAAACAAAATGCAAAATGTTAATTCATCATTCAAACGGGTTTAGATTACCTCTTTCCATGTTCGAGTACTATTAGCTTTTCTAGCCCCATCAACTGCTGCCTGATACTCGCCAAGGTGAACAAGGGTAGATGCCAAGCGTCCAAAGTTAGAAACATTATTGTACAACAACTTAGCAGCATCATACATTTTTTCATCATAACAACGGTCACCAACCTAAGAGGGAAAAGCAATCCATGATCAGTAAGATACAGGTCTCAGCTCAAACCTTCTTCCAAATTCTTAGTGGGTATAGTTGAATATGCTGCAATTCAGCACTCAGAAGTTGAGGCAAGGAGTACCAAGTTTAAGGACCTGTCCTTTATGCCACTCAGAAATTCTATCTCAAAAATTATAAATAAAATAAATGAACATACACACACTCTATCTCCTAAGAACAGTTTAACTTTATAGTCCTAAAATGTTGATTCTGCCAGGGTGATAAAGTTGCTCACTCATTAAATTTTCATGTGTAAAAATGTGGAAGTATGGAGAGAACTCAGTTGGAAAGTGCTTGTCTTGCAAACAATAGGATGTGAGTTAACACACATGAACCACATAAAAAGTCAGGTGTGGTGTGTGCTTGGAATCCCAGCACCAAGCTAGTGGTAGATCAGTCCTTTGTGCTTGCTGACCAGCTAGCTTAAACTACTTAGTGAGACCCATGCCAACAAGAGACCTTGTCTTTCTTCCTAAAGTAGACAGTTCCTGAGGAATAAGAATAAAGAGTCTGTACTCTGGCCTTCACACGCACTTTTATGCAAACAACCCACTAAACACACACACACACACACACACACACACACACACACAACAGGGGGGCAAATTAAACAGAAAACGCACTTGCTGAATATGAGCATTATTTGGCCCATTGATAAATTCTTCTAATTCTGCAAGGCGGTTTGTTTTAGCCAGTGCAAATATCAATTCTGTCTCCACATAGGATTCTCGAGCCTTCTTGCGTGCCATCTGCAAATACTTCACCAATTCTTCCCAGTTTCCTAAATAAAGAAAAAATAAGCCCATAAACTAGCACCCTTGTTTTGTATTTCCAACCAAATATGTTAGATGTGCTATTAGTTTCCCCTGCCCATTTTTTTTTTTTTTTGATGTCATGCTATCTATATAACCTAGGCTGTCCATGAGTTCAAGTCTCCTGCCTCACTGGCAGATATATATCACCACACCAGCTTAACTCCTTTTTCAAAGCAACATGACTTAGAATGACAAATATGAAAGTGGATATACCTAAAAGCATAAAAATTCCACTACACATCTGCATTATTATTGCCCTAAAACTGTTTGATACTTCTCCCCACTTTAAAGTTATATTCCAGAGCTCTATCAGGATTTTATCAGACCTCAAAACAAAATGAACTTTCTCCATGGACTTTCTAAATTCATATAATTCAGTCATCTTTAGCTGCATCAATATGCTGGGCTAAAAGTTTTCACAAGTAACCAGGGAGTGGCTAACCTCTATACAATTAAAAATGAGACTTCTGAATTCTTGGCGGTCTCAAAGACATAAAGACAGAAGTCTTACCACTAGTGTTGGCAGCCTGGACAACTTCCATGTAAGAAGAAGGATCATCTGCTTTGATGTAGGAATCAATGGCTTCCTTCACCATTCCTTTCTGCAACTGAGCTTTTGCAAGTTGACTCCAAACAGCAGGCTCATTGCAGCGTTCAGCAAACTCATATGCACGATCCAGGTTTCCAATATGTTCAATCAACACCTGGGAAACATTTTTGAATTGGTGTTACAGTAAAATGGATCTTACCCAACATAATTACATTAAAACTGATAGTATTTTATGATCATTCTACTGTGATAGCAATCTGTGCATACCCTCATAAGCCAATGCATTCTTTGCATCAAGAGAAGACATTATAGTCAGTAGCTCAATTTATGTAATTTCAAGATTTACCTGCACTGCTGATGTATTGACATCAAACTTCCGGAAAATAGCAAATGCTTCTTCAAACAGCTCATTGCTAATGGCAATGTTGGCAATGTCTGGAGCATCGTAGTTGTCCAGGCGGTTGATATACTCCATAACACGTGTTCGGTCAGCCTTAATTGCAGTGAGGATGAGGAGGTTTTGCAGATTCCTTAAGAAACCAAGACATTCCACCACAATGTTTATAAAAAGTCATCAATGGTGAGGAAACACCACTGTGACACTAGAGGGTTATTTGTCTCAAGGGACAGGGTAAGAAGAGACTGTATTAGGAGAATAACAATCCAGAAAACTGCTTGTTCTCTTTGTTTTCTATTCCTTCCCAAAACTGACAGGCTACAATGAAAGTCTGAGAAAGCTAATGCAGCTCTCTGCCAGCATACCTGTGTTCACTGAATACAGAGTTATCAAGGACAATTTTCTCCAGCAGTTCAATGAGTTCATTAGGAAGATCTGCTGTCATAAAAGCCTTGACAGTTACTGACACTTCTTCTGGGTCCTGAGTTTCAGACAAGGCTGTCTGTACAACCTACAAAGGATATACATGGAATAGTTTAAAAAAAAAAAAAAATCAAGTTATTTTTAAAAAGACATTGCTTGGTAAGAATAAGTAAGTTAACTTCTCATTAGAAAACCTCAAATAGAAGAACAAATACCCTTCTACTCAAAGATCTTTGTACACAAATGGACATGAATGCATATTTATAATTATGATGTTACTGTTGGTGATTATGCTATTTTTCTCTTTCCCCTGATAAAACACTATCCATAATAACTTATCAATATTACTTTAATGGATTCTTATTTTCAAATCTCTAGACGCAGATTAGAAAATGAACAACCCTTATTTTGTCTACTTTCATATGTCAGATGCCATATGATTGCAGGAAGTTTTGTATCTACTTGAGGATGGGCCTTGGAACTGCTTTCTAGAGAGTGAGTGAATAACACAAGAACTAGGAATCTAGTCTTCAAAATGCTGTATTTTTTTGTTTATCAGAAGTATTTAAAAATCATTTTAACAACAAGCAACAATCAGCACTTTAAATTCAAGATTTAAATTTCATACAGGTATAAAAATCTTAAGTTTAGTGCTGTGTTATTTAGATAGAATTCTTATTACTGGTTTGAGTATCATGTGTGCTATTCCTGTGTTTGTGAGCATGAATGTATACAGGTGCATGTATCAAAGGGTGACACCAGCTGTCTTGCCTAGTCACTTTCCATTTTACATTTAAGACAAGGCTCTCCTTAAAGCTGGAGCTCATCCATTTGGTTGGACGAGCTGACCAGCATGCCCTAGAGATCTTCTTGTCTCTGTCTACCCAGCCCTGGAGTTATACACAGGGGCTTCTATGTGATGCTAAGGACCAGAACTTAACAATCTCCATGATACTCACTTGTACTTTTAGAAAAGAGTTGGAGATAGAATCTTGCTACAGTCACAGAACAAGGTGAACTCAAACTCATATTCTTCCTCTCTCAAATTCCTAAGAACTAGGGACTTCAGGCATAAGATGTCATACCCAAAAATTACTTGGATTTTTTTTGTTTTTGTATTATCAATCCTCATTGTGTGCTGATGTACTTTTTAATTTTTATTTATTTATTTTTTACAGATTTACTTATTTTATTTATATGAGTACACTGTAGTTGGACAGATGGTTGTGAGCCACCATGTGGTTGTTGAGACTTGAACTCAGGACCTTCGGAAGAACAGTCAGTGCTCTTAACCGCTGAGCCATCTCACCAGCCATGACGTACTTGTTTAAATGTCTTGATTTTAGTCATGTGTCAGCTAACAATTTTTAGTCAATCCTAATTTATTACCTTTCTTTAATGGTGATGAACTTAAGATAATTTTATGTTTTTAGAGTTCACTTTCCTTATAATGTTTTATACACACACACAATTTTACATTTATATAGTACAATTTTAATGTTTTTTTCACTTTTTGTGCCTTCTGTTAGAGTTAAATATGACCCATTTAAATATATTTGGATATATAATGAGAGGAAAATATTCCAAGTCAGAATGAAGGGAAACATTTTTGTGATTTTTTTTTACCTGATCAATCAATGGTCTTCTGTATGGATTGCTTTCCAGTAGCACACTACCCCACAATTCTGGATCCTTCCGACGGACCAAGTAGCGAGAAAGACTTTTGAAGAGGGAATTCTCATTGCAAACCTAATTAAAATAGAAAGGGTTAATTTCAGCGTAATAGTAAAAACTACAAATGAGTCTGAAAGTTATTTGTAATCATATCAACTGCTTTTTTCTTTTTTAAGAATCTATTATTTCTATATAGAATCATGGGAATATCACAGACAATATTCTCACTGAAACTCAAGGATCAGGAAAAAAGAAATTTTAGGAGATTTTAAAAAGACTTTCATTATTGCATCTTTATTTTTTTGAGATGGTGGTCTCATGTACCAGAGCTCCAAAGTTCTGTACCTGCCTCCGCTTCTCACATGCTAGAACTACAGACACACACTAGCATATTTAGATTATTTTTGATGTTCAAGCATTAGTTTTATATTAACCTTAAATTATAGCTTTGTATTACACTCTAGTACGGTTCTGGTTGCCTTCAAAACTTTCTTCCAATGTTTTATTAGCTACTGCACACTTACTTTTCCATACACCTGCATATAAATCTGCATTATCTTTGAAAGTATGTACATACATAGGTAAGTTTCCTAAGATCTGACTACTGACCAACTCTTGAAGCAATCTTCAGGGTGGAACCTGGTTACTAATAGCACCTTTCATTAAAAAAAGGGTAGGTGGCCGGGCGGTGGTGGCCCACATCTTTAATCCCAGCACTTGGGAGGCAGAGGCAGGTGGATTTCTGAGTTTGAGGCCAGCCTGGTCTACAGAGTGAGTTCCAGGACAGCCAGGGCTACGCAGAAAAACCCTGTCTCGAAAAACCACAAAAAAACAAAACAAAACATAAAAAGGGTGGGGGTTGCATGGAAAAATGAGCAACTCTAAGCTGGGAAAGCTGTACAATGAGCCTTGAAGTGCCTCAACAACCAAGCAACAATCTGCACGCCAACAGAAATTACAGTAATGGATTGTAATTCAAAGAGTACAACAGGAATCTATGAATCCAAGAATACTGACTAATAAATATGACAGAATTTGTTTTCAGCGCCGTGACTGTAATCAGGGCCTCGCTCATGCTAGCCCAGTATTCTACCCTTAAACTCTAACCCATAACTGATAAACAGGAGAAAGGGCTGAAGTAGTCATTAGTCTAGTAAGAATGTCTCATATTACAAAAGCTAAGCAGGGACAAGGAGAAAGGACATGTGCATGAGTGTGCTCATCTGTTTATCAAAGGACTCCTGAATGAAAAGTGGACAATTCAGTAGAGACTGGCAACATAAAGAAAATGAGCTTCTGAATCCAACAGCATGGGGAAATCATTTAAGCAGTTCTCCAAGTAGAAATGTATGATCTAAAAATCTAATTACAGAGAACCATTATTGAAACACTTGATTTTAGCTGCAAAGTAAAGTGATTGAGGGAAACTGAGGACTGTTTTCTTGTGGCCAAGCATGGAGCTCGCTGATACAGTGCTCTACCAGCACATGCAGTCTCAGCACTGTAGGAGAGGAGGAAATGAGGACCATACATTTATATCAAATGTACCGGGGTCAGGAAAATGCCTTAGTAGGTAAGGTCACTTGCCACCAAGGCTGATGACCAGGGTTCAGTTTATGAGACCCATATCCATGGAGGAGATAATGGATTCCCACGAGTTGTCCTCTGACTTCTACAAATGGTTTGGCAGGTGTGGGGTTCTATGGGAAGAGAGTGTCTGGAGGAGATTTACAGAAAAGAGGGTCTCCTTTCTCAGTGAAGAGAGCCTGGAAAATGAGTGAGTAAGAATGGTGATTTTGCAACACTGAACTCACTGAAAACCACTTAGATGTTCACTTTACAGTGCAAAATCTGGTTATGCACTTATTTCACCAAAAAACAAAATACAAATAAAAAATGAGTTTTAGCAAAGGTATCGATCATTTACGAACAGAATAAATAAACAAAAACAAATTTCCAAGAATTGATTTAGAATAAAGAGGCTAGAGAGTGAATACAATTGTGGTCCTAAACTAGAGAAAACCCTGACAACACTGACAACAACACACTTTTTATTATTTTGGGGGGGGGGGTGTTGAGACAGAGTTTCTGTGTAGCCTTGGCTGTCCTGGAACTCACTCTGTAGACCAGGCTGGCCTCGAACTCAGAAATCCGCCTGTCTCTGCCTCCCAAGTGCTGGGATTAAAGGTGTGCGCCACCACCGCCCGAACAACAAGCTTTTTAAAGTATCTTGTTAATATCTGACTGTTGCTAGTACCTCTATAAAGATACTTCTTCATTCTTAGAAAGTATAACCCAAATGGATGCAAATCCATGAGGTATGTAACATAGTTAAAATGCTTATGGTAAAGTATGTGTGACAGTGTACAACAACACAAACAAAGCTAATATATGCCAGGTCAGGAGAGAGTGTATATAGACTTAGGTTTACTACTTCCAAATAAAGTTTTAAAAAAGCACACATCTGCCTAAAACTGTTCCGCATTAACTAAAAATCATTATAGAATCTCAAAATTTGCTAATTGGAAATACAACTAGTTAAAGATATGCAGATGCCTCTACACACTCAGCAAGCAGTACTTACATTGATGAGTTCCAGGTCACACTGGCCACGTTCATAAGCGACACAAGCCAGATGTGGGTCTCTCTTCTCACAGTACTTCCCAACAACACGACTGTCATAATACGGGTTTTCACGAAGAAATCTCTCTGGGTTGTTGTTACTGTCAATGTATATTTTAGCTAATGCATTGTGAGTAGCAGGCTCCTCACAGCCCTCATGAATTCTAGCCTCAAGCCAAGGAAGAAGCAGCTTCAATCTAGTAAAAACATCAGAACCAGACACTCTGTGTTAAAAACAGCACAGTCTCCTCATAGCTATACTAATATAGTCACATTTCAGGAAAAAAAAAAAAAAAAGAAGGAAAAAAGAAACAAACAAAAACCTTTCAACTCTAACAGTGAGTGTGTCACCCTTCTGTCAGCTGCCTCCATGATTTACACCATGTCCTGAGTAGCTACACTCAGTCAGCTGTATTTCAAATCTTCCACACTATCAGGAGCTACAAACTTATGTGTTATAGTGGAGAGAAAACAGTGCTACACCTGTTTCTTTTTTCAACTTCAGCAACAAGCTCATCAGTAGAGAATTGACCTCTCACAACAAGAATCAAATTTTTAATGACATCTTCAGAGCAGTCAACATCCAACAATCCTCCAATTACCACAGGAAGTCGACTTGGATTTACCTATGTTTGAAAAGGATAAAATAAAAAGAATACCATTACATTAATAAGCAAAACTGAGTGAAAAACATAAAGACCATTTCTCTTGAAAGCTCTGTTTTTAAAAATTAGTAATAAACTATGAATCTAAAATTATGGTCAGATGACGGAAAAGTCTAGCTAGAAAGACCTCGCAGTCTAATAAGAAGGGAGCACTCGCCCTGTGGGCTCCCCTGTTGCTATAGTTACTCAGTTCTGCCTAAGGATCGCTCCAAATGCTGGAGTACAAAAATAACAACAGCAAAGAGGACTATGGAAGATCACTAAGCACTGAAGCATCCAGAGAAGATGCTGAAGTTGATGGAAGTCTCCAGTACCTAATTTAAGCCATGTGCTTTGGGCTTTGGTTCCCAGACTTTTCAACCCTTTAGACTATAGTATCTCTCACACTTCATATTCTGGCATGGATATAAAATTGTAATCCAAGAAAAGACTGAGCTGAGGAAAAACATGGAAAGCTACTCTAGCAGACCACTCTTACCAGGCACAATGAGAAGAATTCCAAATACTGAGTGATAATATTTAAATTATCTAAGTACCAAAGTGCTTACCTTCTGGACATAGATTTCTATATACTTCTGAAGGTTATTTCTGTATAAATACAGCACCAGGTCATGGACAAAGTCAAACCGATCACAGACGATGATAAGTGGCAACTGATCTGTTAGTTTTGCCTCCTGAAAAGGGGGGAAAAAATAAAAAAGAAACTTCAATTTCCTCATTGTATGAATTAAAATATGAGAATCCTTTCTGTGCTGATGGGAGAGGCTTAGATCTGTTAAAAGAAACAAATGACCCCAAGGCTGTGTGTCCACCTCCCATTTCAATACATTTTACTAAGTACAGCTTAGATTCACACACAAAACATCAAGCCCATCCCATCACAGCCTTAATAAAGAAATTAACAAATTACAACTGTGAGCCGCCAGCAGCAGTATGCGGGTTTATAAAAATCACTACATGTGGACTTTCACTAATAAAAAACATTCCAGCTCAATTTGGCAGTTGATTTAGTACCATTCTCACATTGGTGGCACAAATGCTCACATTTGTTTCAAACTACTGATTTATTTTCTAGTCCTCCCCCAAACAAAGCTCTAATAATACCAAACACCCAGCCTCTAAGAATCTATTATAATTAAATCTACAGAGAACACTGTGATAATGGCCATGAAGTAAACACACCAAAGAATTTAAAGAAAAGACATCTTTAAATTGCCCATTGCTTTACCATTACAGAGACAAAGCTACAGTCCTACTTATAGACTGACAGAGATGTTATAGACAGGCAGGTAAGGGTAAGACCTGTGTAGGGCAATTACCTGATACATGTCCTGTTATATTCCACAGACATAAGGAACAGCACAAAAAACAACAGTTTCCATCAGGAATTCATTTATACAGAGCGACACATTCCTCAATAAATGATTCCTCTAAGAGTTGACCAAGGAAATACATACTAAGCAGGACAGGACTTTCCCCAATGGTAGTCACTCTTTTTAAAGGTTAGAACTGAATGCCCTGGGGGTTGGGAGTCTGGTTTCCCCCCCACCCCCTCCAGTAGTGGGGATTAGGCTAGAAAAGTAATCCACCACTGAGTAACATCAGCCAATAAAAAGAAAAAATTAAGACGAGGCTCTAGCCACCCAATTATAAATCACATGAAGATTAATCCATGAAAGGTTCAGAAAATATCAAGAAAAGTTTGTGAGCTACGATAAATTTAAAAAAATGAAAATTGCTAAAAATGTGAAATGAAAGTCCAACTGCAGGCTGTTCACATTTAGGAAAGTCAAAGCATGTGAGGACTTATTTCACAAATGGAAAACACTGTACTAATGGCTGCTACAATCGTTTCTAGAAAGGATGTCTGCTTCTACAAACGTAAGGTTTCCAGGTCAATTTTTCCTCCTAAATAAACATTAAAAAAACCTGAGTGGATCACATTAGTCTTCTGTGCACATAAGACACAAGTTTCATCAACTGGAGGAAAACATGCAAGCAGATTACTTAGCTAGTTCATTTCTGACTAGAACTATGGCGTTTTCCTGTTTATCTAAACTTTCACAACAGTCCACGCATAAAACTAATGCTATACATTTCTAAATATTTTATTTTTAATTATGTGTATGGTGATGTGCACATGAATACAAGAGCCCACAAGGGCCAGAAACATTGGATGCACCTGGAATTGCAGGTACTTTGTGAACAAACACACAGGGCCTGGGAAATGAATTTAAGTCCTCTGGAAGAGCAGCAAGTGCTGCTAACTGGTGAGCCATCTCTCCAGCCCCATGCTATCTATACATTTTAAACCACTTACCAAGCTATTAACCATTATTGCTAGCAACCATTTTAAGACAAAAATTGGAATTGGTAAATACATGTACAAGTCTTCTACAACACAAATTTAACAACTATTGTAAGCAATCCTGTGTATCACGGAAACTGCCTTAGAGTTGGAACGGGCCAGGCTTCCTTCACGGCAGAGTATTACAGTAGAAGTGAAGCAGGGAAATTGAGGAGGAACTGTGTTCAGATATCCTATGATTTGTTTGCTATGTATGTGGAAGACAGAGGACTTTAGGTGTCATTCCTCAGGAACACTGTTCACCTTACTTACAACAGTCTTTTCACTGGCTTGGAGCACACCAAGGGATCCACCTGGGCCAGGGCTACAAGCCCGAGGTACCACATATACCATTCTCTCCTGGGTTCTGGAATCTAACCCAGGTTTGCAAGGCAAGCACTTTACTGACTGAGTTAGTTCACTAACCCTAGTAGTTTCTATTTTAGGTAGAGTAACTTGAGAAAAACCTCTCATGACATTTGATCAGAAACCTGAAGGTCAAGGAGCAAGCCATGAAGGTCTTAAGAGAGAAAAACAAAAAACAAAAACAAAAACAAAGCCAGTCTAGGGCAAACACAAAGCTTCCAACAGTCAAAAGCCAGCAACAGTGAGTCATCCAGGGAGACTGAGGCAATTGCAAGAGACAAAGCATGGCATAAAGAAAAAGGGAGCAAGGTGGAGACAGTGGGTCTGAAATACTTTCACAGTAAAAAGAGCTACAAAGACATACTCTTGGTGTTAAATAATGCTAACAACATCATTTGGAATTCTTTGTAGGCACTTTAACCTTTCTGCAGGTTCTAAGAGAAACTTAGGCAGGCTAGTATGGGGCTACTGAATAACATTCTCATCGCTCACAGGGTAGTTGGTTTTTGTTTGTTTGTTTGTTTGTTTTTCTCCAGACATCATCTCAGCATGTTGCTCATGCTAGCTTTCTACTCATAATCTTCCTGCCTTGGGTTTCTAAGAGCTAGGAGAACAGGTAAAAAAAGTACCCCTAACTTTAGTCCACACAAGCTATTGTTTTTTGCATTGTGTCAAACTGCACTATATTATACTGTTCTATTTATTCACTAAAATCAATTTTTTGAGACAGGCCATATATACAGCAGGTCAGCCTCAAACTCTAGGTCCCTCTGACTCAGCTTGTCTATCTGTCCTGTCCTGTGCTGTGGTATGGTGTGGAATTCTTTGTTTAACTTAAATGTTAAAGAATTAAAGAAATGCTTCTTTAATCTTGAGAATTCATAATCAAGTTGTAATAGTTAAGTTTACTTCTGCTTTAACATAAAGATAACTCAAGGGCTGGTGAGATGGCTCAGCGGGTAAGAGCACTGACTGCACTTCCGAAGGTCCTGAGTTCAAATCCCAGCAACCACCAGTAATGAGATCTGACGCCCTCTTCTGGTATGTCTGAAGACAGCTACAGTGTACTTATTTATAATAATAAATAAATCTTTGGGCCAGAGCGGACGGGGTCTACCGGAGTGAGAGGGGTTGACCAGAGTGAGCAGAGGTACTAAAAGTCAATTCTCAACAAGCAGATGAAGGCTCACAACTAACTGTACAGCTACAGTGTGTACTCATATACATAAAATAAATAAATCTTAAAAAAACAAAAAACAAAAAGCCTCATAAACCTTGCCGATACACCAGAGGAAGCAAGGTTTGTCCTGTGAGATGGTATGGGTGCATCAGCAGCACAACCAACAATTCCTTGCATTTGGCAAGTTTCTTGGGAACCCTACGAAGTGTGACATTATCATGCTGGCTAGGCTGCCCAGAAAACTTAGGTGGCTAAGACGTGACTAATAGTTATATGTAAAGGAGAAAGTTTATCTTTCCTTTGACAACTTAAGACAATTTCATCATTTTAACTATTTTGTTACATAAAAACCCCTCTGGGTTAGGCTATGTGACACAGAGCTCAGATAAATTCAAAAGAATATCAGCTGATACAGCTATAAACTACGTAGGTAGAGAGGTAGGACATACAAATTCCATGTAATACAATTCTCCCAGAAAACAAAAGTAAAATAATTTCGTATGTGTGACAGTGGACAAGTGGTACTCTGTGGGTTTTAGAATTTTTCTCATCTTTCATAGCTACAAATTTTTAATTTTCCCCATAAAATAACCAGTATGAAAATAGTGTTAACAAGGAAAGTTAAGCAATCTAATAGCCTTTACTATTCTCAAGCTCAGCATTCTTTAAAACATTACTCTTCACTCCAACACAGACAGCCTTTACTCTCTCCAACACAATTCATGTGTCACAAAGCCAATTTATCTTGATCCCACTTGGTTCATAAATTATGATTACCAGTTTGTTTCTGGATTTGGACAGATTTGATGCTACAAGTAAACCTAGATGTTTTCTTAGCCTACAATAAAGGATCCTGAAAATGATGCTAAAGATAAACTGAAAAATAAAAGCATCTAAGACAGAGGCTGGAAGATGGCTCAGTAGGTAAAGACGTTTATATGGAGATTCACATTCTGGGTTCTAGACCCGCTAACTACATGATGCAAAGGCAGAACTGACTCTCAAGAGTTGACCTCTGACCTCCATGCACTGGGCACAGAAATACCATCACAAAACAACACAAAATGAAAACATAAATAAATGTTTAAAACAAATTGAAGAGTAAAATATAAGAAACCTAAGCCAAGAATGATGGCTTCTGGAAGATGTAGGGTTATTACACACCCAAGGCCAGCCTACACACTGTAAAGTGAGACTATCTCAAAAAAATAGGGAAGGTGATTCAAAGAGTAAGGGCAGTTGTGACAAATGTGAAGATGTGAGTTTGATCCCGGGGCCTTCTATGATGGAAGGTGAGAACTACCTCCTACGCACATTCTTCTCCCCCACACAAAAATTTTCACAGCAGTAAAAAACCAAAGTCACCAAGTGTGTCTTAAAAAAAAAAAAAAAAAATTAAGGAATCAAAGCCTTTTAAGTACTAGAGGCCACCCACCTCTTGTTGTACATATTAATAATGTACACATTACAGGTATGTGTCACCACCTGGCAAAAGAGCTGAATATTCTAAAATGTGATCAAGAACAACTTCAAACTATGTTTTTCTTAAAGCAGCCATAGTGGCACACATCTTTAATCACCAGCACTCAGGAGGCAGGGACAGGCAGATCTCCAGGCTGGTCTACATACAGAGTTCCACAACAGCCAGGGCTACAAAGTGAGACCCTGTCACAAAAGAAAAAAGAAAAAAAAAATGTGTCTTTTGAAAATTTAAAAAAAAAAAAAAAAAAAGGAAGTTCTTTGAAAATGAAACTGTTTTTCCTTCTTTTTAAACAGATGGCCATTCTTAGGTACTACTTACTAATTTCCTTCCTTATTTCTTGAGAAACCACAGAGTATTAAGTTAAGAAAAAACAACCCAGCATAGAATTTGAGAATGCTAAGATTTCCAAATGTAAGAAAAATATTTTCAAGCATGAATGAACCCTTGTAGAACTGCTGACCTTAAATCAATCCAGAAGCAAGTAGCTCAAAGCCACTTACCTTGAGAAAATTCTTGACTCGCTCGGGATCATAGCAGTTGCTTTCTCTGCAAATTCTTTCCACTTCTTTGATTTGCCCAGTCTTGCAAGCCGCCTGAATGTATTTAAAGTGCACATCTGGGTCCTGACTAAAGTTAACAATGGACCCCAGAAAATAAAAGAGACCTTCAAGAAACAAAAGTAACTGAAATTAAGGAACATAGGCATGTTTTCTTGTTTCTTTCTTTCTTTCTTTGCTTTGAGACAAGGTCTCACTGTGTAACCCTGGTCTCTTTATGGAGTCCTGGCTGTCCTGATTTTGCTGTGTTAACCAGACTGACCACAAACTCAGAGGTCATCCTGTCTCTGACTCTAAAGTCCTAAGATTAAAAGCATGTGCCATCAAGCCTGGCTATACTTTTGAGAATGACAGAACTAAAAATTAAGCAATTAGAAGACATGTTTACAGTAAGTGTTCCTAATAAGTTGGCTGCTTTAAAAGTTCAGTAAGAATATAAATTCATTCAGAAACCACTTGAATAAAACAGATACAAATTTCAACCCCTACAGAACAGAAAATTCTGTTTAAAAGTATCTTTCTGTGTTTTAGTTTTTTGAGAGGATGTGTTATATACTTCAGGCTGTCCTTGAATCTGTCATCCACCCGCCTCATTTTTCTGAGTTCTAAAATATAGGAAAGAGGCCACTATGCCTGGCTCTAAAGTTTTCAAATAGTAAGGAACAGCACCTCAACAGCAAATTTTTATACCACATTTCATGAGAGACTTTAAATGAAGTATCACATACCAGATGTCTTTCCACAAAAGACAGACATGTAAAAGCAGTTTCAAAAACTTTAGTGTGGAGCTGTCCATAAGAACTTTCTGTAGTGATGACCTATATTATCTGCCTCAGCGACTAACCTCCTATGGCTCACCTCAAGAGCAGCTAGATTAACTCTAGAAATTTTCAATTATATTTTAATTATTTAATTGAATTTTAACTGTCTACATGAGGCCAGTAGCTACATTCTGTTAGCAAACAAAATCAAAAGAAACTGCCAAACTGGCATATCCTACCCCTTCTATCTAGAGCACCACACTACAAAGACAGAGAGAAGGTTAAGGAGAGACCAGGATTGAGCTAGTGATCCTAAGAGCCACCTAACAAGTGATTAACCCAACACAGTCTGTGGAGCTGATGCTGCTGTGCCATGTAGTGGATGCTAAGTGGATGCGTACACAGTTAAGCAGTCACCCAGCTAGAAGCACTTCCAGGACCAAGGCAGAGAAGCACTTCTGGGCTAATGGGGCACAAAATGCCCTTGTGAGAAATGTTCACTATTACAATAGTCAGAGCTGTGCTTGTAATATTACTGTAATTAGTCATCAGTATTTTCATCTTATGCAACTAACACAAGACAATACATTTCTTATCCTAAATGTCTGCTTTTAGTTCATAAAATATCCAAGCAGGTGTTCTACTACACTGTATCTCTCTAGGATCACATGCACAGAGGACATGGCCCATAAAAATGTTTTTCAAAAAGACAATTTCCAACAGCTTGATTGGTTATATCTCTTGTACCAATTCTAACATTAATAATTACCTTCAAAACTCTTGAATGATTCAAAGAGTTCAATCAGAGACTGAGTTGACAGCTGCTCATGATATTTAGAAGCCACTTGAACACAGATCTGTAGATTTTGACGAATATTAGCGGACAGCATGGCTCTGAGACATTCTAGGGAATCTTCAACTGATAAGGACCCAAAGTAATTCACTAACCACTAGAGGGAAAAAAAAATTAATAATTTACTATCACTCAGTATAAACGCACTGACTAATCACAACAGGTTAAGAAAAAAATACCTCAGGGTTAAGAAGATGGGTATGAACAACTGCACGTTTTATATCATATAAATCGGTGAAATGTTCTAATGCACGCTGCAGCAGGCCTGCCTTCTCACACAGCTGGGCGATATGAGCCCGGTCATAGTGGGTGAACATCTGATTCCCGAGAATGGCATCTGCAACCTAGAAAACCAAGACAGGATGAGGTTGTTTTCCTTCTCCTTTACTTCAGCATACACCAATACCCAGAAAATACATTGAGATTGAATACTGAATAAATAAAATACAAGTATCAAGTACAAAGAATACTAGCTAAATTTCTTATGAAATAAGCATCTCAACTTCTGCATAATCGACCACAAGAACAGGATTGGAGGCAAGATTAAAAAGCATTAACAACTCTGCTGGCTATATTTTTTGTCAACTTGACACAGGCAAGGGTCATCTTGGAAGTGGGAACCTCAAATTTGAAAATGGCTCTAACAGACTACTTATAGGCAAGTCCGTAGGCCTTTTCTTGACTAATGATGGGGAGGAGGGAAAGCCCACCAGGAGAAACACCATCCTTGGACAGGTAGTCCTGGGTCATAAAAACAGAATGAGCAACCCAATGAGCAGTGCTCCTCCATGGCCTCTGCCTCAATTCCTGCCTCCAGGTTCCTACCCCTGACTTCCCTAAGTGATGGAATGAAGAGTTTTAGGTGAAATAAACCCTTTCCTCCCCAAGTTGCTTTTAGTCATGGTGTTTATCACAGAAATAGAAATCCTAACTAAGACAACAACACATACTTGAGGTGCGTGCATAAGGTTCATCTCAAGCAATCGCGTCTGCAAAGGACCTTCAGAGGGGCGATTATTCTTCAAAGCATCAAGTAAGAAGGCAGTGCATTGTTGGATTAGATTGTATTCCATAAAGACATCCACAATCTATTAAAAGAGAAAAATCAGATAAAAGATAGTACTGAAGGGGGAAGAGCTGTAAGACCAAACGGGTGATTAGTATGGGAGAAATATGAACAAATAACAATGTGCATGTGCATGTGCATGTATGCAAGTCATGTTAAAATGCAAAGAACAATATAAGTTTTACCAGTTGTTTTTTGATATTTACTTATTTTATAAGTATGAGTATGTCACATATATTTTGAGGTTTTTTTTTTGCATGTATTTCACATGCATGCCTAGTGTTCACATAGGCCAGAGAAGACAACATATGCAGTGGAACTACAATGAAGGATGTCTGTGAGCCACCATGTGTGTGCTGGGAATCAAACCTGGATCCTCTGTGATAGCAGCAAGGGCTCTACACTGCTGAGCCATCCATCTAGACCCTGAAGACCAGATTTAAAAGATAGTACTTATACGACCTACCCTCATATTTAAATTGCCGGAGAAGCCGGGTGTATGGGCATGCCAGCTCACACCTATAAATGCCAGTATTCAGGGAGTAGCACTAGGAAGTTCTAGACCAGGATTAGAGAGCAAGCCTGGTCTACATATGAATTCCAGGATTAGAAAGCTACATAATGAGACTCTGTCAAAACAAACTAAAAGTTTTGAAAACTCAGTTCTCCAAGTTACAGTTTTAAAAAAGTTTTAAAAAAACCAAAGGATATGCAATATGAAAAATTGGCTTACACATTCTCTTTGTCCTTCTCCCTGACCAGGGAGGACACCACTGTGTTTTATTGTTGTTATATATTACTTCTTGGCTTTTTGACCAAAATAAAGTATACCATTTTCACATGTCCTTCTCTAATCTAACTTGTATTTATCTTACTTTAAAACAACAAGTACTACTTACTGTTATTATATACTAAAAACAAAACACAGTTTTTCTGTGACAAGAATTAAGTGACTAGATCAGTGGATAGAAGCACTTGTATGCAGGCTGACTACCTGAATGCAACCAGGCTGCAAAAGTGTGCTCACAAGTTGTCCTCTGACCTCTGCACACATGCCATGGCACACCTCTGCCTGTAGTAATATTGAGAATTTAAAACCTATTTATAGATGATATCTTGCTGCCTATTCTTTTACAATATGTTGTGGTAAGATATTCAAGGTTTATCCATGTAGGCACACATGAATATAATTTCTGTCAGCTGAAAGTTTAATTTATTCTTCTGAAAAGTTTATGAAACTCAGAGTCCCCAAAACGTCCAACTCCATGAAGCAGAGTTTTCAGATGCTATTACCTGTGTGATGTCAGCAAGAGGCTCTTCATCCTGAACTAACATTTGAGCAAACTGCTGTCCTTGATCTGGACTGATCCGCATGACATTTCTCAGGAGAAAGATCCAGTCTGGAGTATATCCAACCTACAAATAGACAAAGACTTCAATCATGCCACAAAGTTTCATTTATTAAGCATTTAAAGTTTTTTCTATAATAAAATATTATTAACAGAGAATTACTAGTGACTATAAAACTCTATTTATACTTTTAGACATTCAATAAGACCATTGTAATGACATACTTGCTATATTACTTCTTGTCAATGAGTGACAATTTCAAAAACTGAACACGTTTAACATGCTTCCACAATCTTAAAATTGTAGTTGCTTTCATGTATAACACTAGCTATGAACTCTGCATATGACAGCTAAGAAGGAACTTTTTATGCTTTTCCAAGTAATTCAAAGTTTAAAGAAATTCACCAATAAAAAAATGAATCAATCAAGTTAAGGCTAATTTCTGGGGTTTTTTTGTTTTGTTTTTAATAAATTTGTGTTGATAATTTTTCCCACTGAACTCACTTTCTTAGCATATAAAACAATCTTCTGGACTTGGCCTGTCTCTGCAAAGCATTGGATGACTTTATTGGGGACATTGGCCCTGAGGTACACACTCAGTGCCAACGTGGGGTCCACAGATTTTACGAGATCACCCAGTTCTTCAGAACATTCCAGCTGCCAAAGGAAAAAGAATTTTGTTAGTGATCCATTTGCTTTTTAGAAATGATAGTTGATACCATTTCTCTATAAATATAACTCATGTAGAAGATACTCATTTTCCAAAAAGATAAATATACAGGTTTGTGACTAGTAAAATCTGGATACTATATTCACAGTAATGACTCTGTATAATTACCCAGAACTACTCCTTAAATAAGGATTTTGCTTTAGCCTGCTGAAGTTTTGCTTTTAGGTATTTCCTACTACCTTGTTAAGAATGTACATTTTCTTTATAGGAGAATCTTATACATCTAACTAAGATATTCAACTATTACCACTATCTTTTCAATTTTTCAAAAATCATGTCACTATTTTTTTATTTGTGTATGTGCACACGAAGAGCAGAAGAGGACATCAGATCCCCTGGAGCTAGAGTTGGAGGTGATTATAAACCTATGACATGGGTGCTAGAAATGGAACTCAGGTCCTCTAGAAGAATAATAGGGGCTCTGAACTATTAAGCTATCTCTTCAGCCCCATAATAAACTTTTTGATGCAGTCTTGTCAATAAAAATCAACAATGCCAGTTGGCTTGTAACATTAACATTTGGGAAGCTAAGGAAAGAGTATAAGGCTTGCCTGTGCCACAAATAAAGGCATTGTCTCATTGTCTCTAAAGAAGTAAATCAATTAATTGTAGAAAGTAAGCCAATGACCTCCCACTTACAGGAGGATTACTTTAAAACCATAGGGATAATTTTTAAACTAGGATATACCTTTACAATTCAAGAGCCCTAAGATCTGTCAAAATTTATCTTTGTTTATTAACTTTAGGATTTGAAATGGCTAGGCAGGACACTAAATTTCCGAAGTAAAATAGATATAGTTTACAGTTCCCATGTACTGTACAGCAGGTGCCTCTTCAAATCGGCTTCCTAAGATTTACATGATTTCTCTACTTTTTTTTTTTTCTGGTTTTCTTTTCTGCAGTTTTGAAACTTGAACTTACAGCTTTATTTTAAATAAATTAGTCCTATACCACTAACCCACAACCCCAGTCCAATTTTCTACTTTATTCTTTTTTCTTTCCATTCTTTTGGTGAGGGGAATGCGGACAAAAATCTCACTATGTAGATCAAGCAGGCCTCAAACTCAGTCGGTCTGCCTCTGCCTCTAAAGTGCTAATGATGCACACTGTGTGGTTTTATGTACATATACACACATGAAAGTCAGAGACTAAATAAAGAGGGCAGGCTGTCAGATTCCCCTGGAAGTTCTAGGCAACAATGAGCTGCCTGACATTTGTGTTGGGAATTTAACTTGAACCCTCTGCAAGAACAGTATGTAATCTTTTTTTTTTAAAGATTTATTTATTATTATATGTAATAATAATGTAGCTGTCTTCAGACACACCAGAAGAGGGCGTCAGCTCTCATCATGGATGGTTGTGAGCCACCATGTGGTTGCTGGGATTCGAACTCAGGTCCTTCAGAAGAGCAGTCAGTGCTCTTAACCACTGAGCCATCTCACCAGCCCCAGTATGTAGTCTTAACCACTGAGCCGTCTCTTGAGTCCTAGTGGTAACTTTTTAAAAAGAATAGCCTTTATAAACTCATGTCTTCAAAGAAGTTCTGTCATTCTACACATTTTACCTGAACATGCTAACTAATGGACAATGAATGAACCTTACTACAAATGAGCCCCCATGACTACCAACAAAAGGTACTAATATTCAAAAACTTAATACCCTATAGGTCAGTTATCCTGGCTGTTCCCATCCTGTTAAACAATTAAAACAGCTTTCAAAAATGTTAGCTTGGCTATTCTTTACGAGAGAATGATTTGTGCTAGGCCTCAAGTCTGATGAAGTACTGCCCTCTATATCCTGTAAGGCAAGACTAGCAGAGACAGGCTAAGAAACAGGAACTCGAGACTCTAGAACGTGCCAGCACCACCAATACACACTGCTGTTGAAAGGTTTCATATCTTGGTGAGTAATCACTCCAAGAGTGCTGCCTCAGTCCTGACAATGGCATAAAACATGGCAACTCAAGCTGTCACTCAAGGCAGGTAGGCAGGAAAGCTTTCTTGTGTAATTGTATAAAAAGAATAATTATAAATTGCTTAAAACTTGTTTGTTGGCCTACAAATAATATTTATTACTTGTTTTTCATTCTTTTCCATTAAAAAAAGTGCTTTGCAAAACAGTATAAAGTGTTGAATATAAAAGATATGATAAACAATACATTTTATATTGAAATATAATACAATATAAAAAATAACAAGATATTTTTTACAAAAGACTCCCACTTAAAATCTTTTTTTTTTTTTTTGGGGGGGGGGGGGGGGGAGGGGTTTTTGGTTTCTCTATGTAGCCTTGGCTGTCCTGGAACTCACTCTGTTGC
>JADRCD010223700.1:0-13961 GCA_019843815.1 Montemys delectorum | reverse complement strand
CTACAGATGGCTTCACTTCTTGTTCTAATTGAAGAGATGCCATCCAGATACCTGACCTAGGGTTTAGTGAAGACTCACAGCCCAGAGGGGAGGTGACAGGACAAGGAGACACTAGGGCCCACAGTGTTACGGAGAGCTTTTGTTCTTAGACTGGATGGAGAGGATAAAGTGACAGACACAGAACTTTCTAGCTCAAATGTAAGAGTATAATGTAGTTTTGAAACCTCTCAAAGATGGGCAGAAATTCTTCCTTAGCTTCAAAAAAATCTTGAAAGGGTTTTTATAAAGATCTTGTTGCTCAATCTCTTCAAGCAGGACTCATGATGTTTCTTCTTCTTCTTCTTCTTCTTCTTCTTCTTCTTCTTCTTCTTCTTCTTCTTCTTCTTCTTCTTCTTCTTCTTCTGGTGAAATTCAGAAACACTGATGAAAAAGGATTCTTTGGCTCATCCTTCTCAGGCACAGAGTATGATAACATGTCCCTGAGCTTCATGACATCTCTCTGGTGGCCTCTTGTCCTTGTCTGACCTCTGTGGAATGTCTTCTCCATTCTCAGAAGTTATGAAGTTGGAAACTGCTTTAGAGAGGTGCTTTGCACATGGAAGTACCCTCAGGGCAGAATGGATCAGGACAGGTCAGTGTCTGATTGGCTTCCTCATCCCAGTCCCACCTCCAGGCAGATACTAGACATCCCTCTCCCAGAGTAAATCCACATAACACTCTGGTTGATGTCCAGGAAGGCTTCATGTAGATATCCTGGACAATGTGGTTCCAGAAATTTGGGGACTGTCTTTCAGCATGCTCATGTTCTTGTCTGGGGACTGGACATAGCCTCCCACATCCTTTGTTGCCTGGTTCTGTCATTCTCCCACCCAACTGGCCTTTTCTTTCCCAGCAATCTTGTCATTCAGCTCCCTCTGTACACTATGTTGTTTTTCCTTACAGGAGAACACGATCATGTCCTTAGTTCCTGTCTGTATCTTGTGTCTTCTGTTCCCATAGCCTCTGACTCACTATAAGTAAGTTGATTTGATTATACCTTTGCTGTTGTTGAAATTTTGCTTCTTTGTGCTTCTGCAAAATAGGGGAGAGTCTCAGCTTGTAGTTAATATGGAAAAGAAGTTGTTAATTTCTTTAACTTTAGCTAACTCCTCAATATGGATATGACACGTTCTTCATCTGCTTAAAGCTGAATATGTAGTATAGTGAATTAATTGTCTTATGGATACTATATAGTCTGGTGCATATAAAGAGTGCATGGACATCCTTTGACTTTGTTCCCTCATGTAACATAATAATCTGACCTTATTCAGACAGCATATTTCTGCCCTCCTGACATACATTTCTATTAGATCCCTGTGGGATTTATAGAAGATGACCCCCTGGGATCCAGCTATGATGACAGTATACCACATTCTAATAGTTTCTCTCAGAAATTCAAGTTTCTCCTTTATAATAAGGATGGGGTCATCTCCATCCTCTGGGATGGGAAATTCATTCCATCTCACTACCTATATGAAATCACTACCTATGAAAAAATCTACAGGGCTCTAGTCACTGGAGTGATGATTTTTTCCTACATGCTTGTACGTGTCCTGGTAGAGTGTCAAGGGCATGCTTTTGGAGTGGACCCCCTGCCTGCTAACCATGGAAAATTATGGGTAAAACAGTGTCACAGATTATAGAGGCCAAAGGAAGAAAAATGCTTGAATTTCTTTAATTTGTCATTTCTTTGTGGCTGCATATGTGTGCTCTGGTTCTAGGTTGAAGTTATAAGCTGGGCAATTAATTTTTTTACAATAAGGTTGATACTAAAAATATATTTTCCTGAAAAATGTTAGAAAGAAAAGACCAGGAAGAATGTGAACACACTTTTGCTTAGATCTTTAATAACCAAGGCTAGTGTTGCTGCCTCCTTCTGCCTCTGTATCTCTCTCATGCATGTTTCATTTCAAAGCTGACACCTTGTTCAGATCCGCTCCACAGGATACAAAGAGCAAGAGCATACACACACACACACACACACACACACACACACACCACGACCACTATAACAAGACTGTGTATCAGTGAAATATATATACATTTCTCTCTATATCTGAACTGTCGTCTTTTCCCATTGAATTCTCATTTTATACATTTCATCTAGTTTATATAATCCAAAGGGAAATAAGTTATATAAAAACAAATGCCAAAAATTGCCTGCGCTCTGAATTCACCAATGTAGGCAGAGTTATTTCTGATGATACATGCAGTAGACGTCCAGCCATGGGGACTAAATTGACTTTAATTTCTGTGTGATGAATGAATCTTAAGCTGAGCTATGAAGTCAATTTGGTTAGGATCCACTGCCCTAGTTAAATTTCCAAAGAGGAGAGCGTGGGCATGCAGGTCACCCATGAGGCTTTAGATCAGCAGGCAGGAGTTTCTTTCTTTGTGCTGCTATAGGAAGGAGAACCTTCGGTTGCTCTTGGTGTGTTGTTATGAAACCAGCGTGCTGGTTGCTGACTGTGGTTTCAAAAAACACTAAAAACCTCAGCGATGGCTTATGAGGAAAACTCAAGCTTTTGAAAGAGGTATTGGGTATGCTTCTTTCTATGAATAAGAACAAAGGAAGATTTCCCCTAAGCTTGCATGGCCAAAGATAACACAGCTCATTCCAATAATAGGATTTCTTTTGTTGTTCTGAAAGAGCAACAAAAACAGTTTACAAGGGCCAAGCTTTAGATATACTTACCACTTCAGTCAAGTTGACATCTTGTGTGTCATTAAAGGAGTTAAATTTGGGCTGTTAGAAGATATTTGTCTTAGTCAGGGTTTCTATTTCTGCACAAACATCATGACCAAGAAGCAAGTTGGGGAGGAAAGGGTTTATTCAGCTTACTTCCACATGGCTGTTGATCACCAGAGGAAGTCAGGACTGGAACTCAAGCAGGTCAGGAAGCAGGAACTGACACAGACGCCATGGAGAGATGTTCATTGCTGGCTTGCTTCTCCTGGCTTGCTCAGCCTGCTCTCTTATAGAACTCAAGACTTCCAGCCCAGAGATGGCACCACCCACAAGGGGCCCTAACCCCTTGATCACTAATTGAGAAAATGCCCCACAGCTGGGTCTCATGGAGGCACTTCCCCAATTGAAACTCTCTTCTCTGTGATAAATGCAGCCTGTGTCAAGTTGACACACAAAACTAGCCAGTACAATATTAAAACAACAACAACAACAACAACAACAACAACAAAAACAAAAACAAAAAACCCAAAAAACAAACAAACCAAAATGACTGTTAGAAGATTTCCATTCAGTATCTGTCTATTGATCACAGAGTGGGTAAGTTATACAGTGCTTGGTGATTTCCGGAGGCAGATGGAATAGCTGAATGAAAGAAGAAGGGTGGATCAGTCGAGTTCAGAATCATTACAAGGTGCTGTGGTTGAGACAGGGCAGGTGTCTTTGGGGCTTCAGGGGACATGTTTGGGAAGGAGGGCATTTAGGGGAGAGCTACAGGATTTGACTACTTGTCATAGTTCATATTGTAGAGGGTTCTGGGCCTAATTTCCTCTTTGTGAAATGGATATCACAATGCCTGTACTTATGAGTTGGCAAGATTACTGGATATGCTTAGTGGGCATAAAATAGTTCTTGGCACATGATAGTTGGTCAATAATCAGGAACAATCATCATGGTCGTCACCTCAATTAGCGTTGATATGACACGGGGGATGATATTCAAGGAGACTTTGTTGCATAGTTAGGATTGTACTTTTGGTCTATGATTGCTAGGTTTTTCCTGATGGAGAGATCGGGTAAATGAAAGGAGTTGGAGCAGAAATGTGGGGAGAACCTATGGACTACTCAAGCTCAGACAGAACTTTGGGTTCAGGATGAAGCTTGCTTAGTTTTGGTTTTGATCAGATATATTTTTGGCATATTGGGCAACTTAACATCCAACCTATGCAACACCATTTAGTGTTCTGGTTCCAATGGATTCTGCTCCCCACTAATTTTCACAAAACCTATGACATTCATTAATGACCCCTTTATTCTTTTGTTTGAAATTTTTTCCAAATTAGTTTGATCCCACTGGACCCTTTATAAACTACCAAGCCTTCTCTAACACTTCATAATCTTAGGAAATTTAAGTATGTGTCTATTCAATTCTTACAGCAGTGTAGTTGTTCCCTCTCTCTGACTTCACATTTATTCAGTGCCATCAACATGCCAGACATTGCTAGGCATCAGGGAATGCCAGGTGTATTCCAGCTGATGAGGGTAAAAGCCAAGAGAACAGAGATGTGTCACCAGGATGGCGCCAGGAGAGTCTGAGTATCCTGGGGTTACATGGGAGGTGCATTTTGTGCAGTCAAGAACTGCTGCGTACAGGACCTTTTGACTAATGTCAGTCGTGAATATGAGCCAAGAGGACCAAACCAGGTAACAGCCGCAGAGGGAAGCCAGAGAAGGCATGAGGGCACAATGAGAAATGCTGCTCCTCCAGCACTGTGGGAATAAAAGGCACCTGAATCATTCAACTTCTTAGACTCTTGCAGGAACATAACCCAAGTGGATTCATAGCTTGCATAAAGCTAGCCCTAGGAGGAGTAATGAATAAGTGAAGACAGTATTCATTTTTAAACATTACTTAAATGTTTAAAAACATTATTTTGTGGTCCATTATCGACTAAACATAACTCTTATGGAAAAAGAGAATGGAAATTACCTTTTAGATTTAGATTTTGATATCCTAGGGCTATCTATATGAGACCATTAGAGAAAGAGACAAAGGAACAGGAGGAAATAATAAAGATAAGAGAGGCCATAATTTATTCTAAGGAACTACAAAATTAGAAAGAAAATTCAATGCCATACTTACATACACAGAACAAAAGAATATTCTTTATTTTAAAGAACCTATACTTTTCTCTATGGATAGATGAATATACTGCATATATATGCATATATATGTCTATATGAATATATAAACTTATAAAATGTATATATAACAGTAGAATTCCACATGACCTTGTGATGGTTTGTATATGCTCGGTCCAGGGAGAACTATCAGAAGGTGTGGTCTGTTGGAGTCAGCGTGTCACTGTGGGTGTGGGCTTTAAGACCCTCACTCTGGCTGCCTGGAAGCCAGTATTCTGCTAGCAGCCTTCAGATGAAGATATAGAACTCTCAGCTCCTCCTGCACCATGCCTGCCTGGATACGGTCATGCTCTCACATTGATGATAATGGACTGAACCTCTGAACCTGTAAGCCAGCCCCAATTAAATGTTGTCCTTATAAGAGTTGCCATGGTCTTGGTGTCCGTTCACAGCAGTAGAACCCTAACTAAGAAAGGCCTTTTCAAACATCCTTAGTATTAATTATCCTTCTCTTCCATTTTTATGTCTTACCTTCCCATCCATCTCTCCACCTCCCTTCCAATTATTCCCATTTTTTCTTCATTCACACATTTTAAGATTTTTCTGTAACCCTATGAAGGGGATACTCTTCCTCCTAGTAGCTGTAGGTTACCAAATAAAAGCCCAGTGCCAAGTGTGGAATATCTTCTCTTAAACTGTTGTTCACAGATGTTCTGTAGACCCCCCTTCCTCCAAACAATACAGCCTATTGTCATTGTTCTTGGATGTCTACCAGCACTTGATGGTAAGATTCTACTGCTGAGGACACTACACACTTTGGTCACAGGGCATGGAGAAATTAAGTTGGTACCAATAAAGGATTCTCCCCCCTGATGGTTTCACAATACTGGAAGGTGCTATGTAAGGTGCTGGATAGGGGGTGGGGAGCCACCAACAGTGGTACCCAGATCTGAACCCTGTGAAGTACAATAATGACTGGCATAGTATAATACACCCATGCAGTAGTACCATGAATGTTATGAGTGTAACCAACTCTTTTCTGGTTGGATAGAAAGCCTCAGAAGCAAACACATGTTTGTATTACAAATTTAGCCCTATAGTTAGGAAGCTCACCAGCTCCATGGGTAAACCTACTACTATTATTCTGCCAATAATACTATTTGACACTGTGTCAAACTGCTGTTTAAATTTGTGTCTCAGTACTCAAAGATTAATGCAGTGGATGGTGATTAATAATGGAGCTGGAAACTCAAAGCAAGTCAAAGCAGAGAATGAAGTGTCAGTGGAGTGCTCTGTCACAAATATCTATATTATTCCTTTCCCAGCCCTCCAGGCTTGGAGACCACCTCAGAAGGGGCAGAAAAATAGATGTCAAAGATCAGTGAAGACTGAAAGAAATGTCTGGACCCAACAAAACCAGTACATCCATGTATACCTACTAGATCAAGCCAGTCAGCATGCTATCTATCAAGGAAGGGGTGCAGCTCATGGGGACCACTACCCTAACTGAGGGCCCATTGACAGTTGGTAGCTTCTGACTGAGGGAGTTTCCTTAAGGAATTGCCCCTTGTCGGCAGGCTGTGCTCCAGTAATGGCCTCATACCAGTGAGTATGTGGACAGCACAAATCAGGAGACTGGATAGATAGGTAATTAACAACAACAAAAACCCCAACAGAACAAAAGTATACATGAAGTTGGTAGGGGGTGGGGAGACAAGAAAGTCTGGGAAGAGTTAGGGAAGGAGTGAGGAGAAAATATAACCAAAATGCATCATATCAATTATCAAAGAATTAGTAAAATATATATTTTAAAAGGAATATGCGACCTTGAAACAAAGCAAATTATTCCGAGGATAGAGGTGTCTTATACAGAGACCAATTATCATCTGATGCAATTGTTCCCATTTAGCAGTTAAATGACTATTAGAAAACAAGAATTCCTTCTTCCTTCGTAGTGAGACAGTCTTGCTATGTAGACCAACCTGGCTTGAATTTGTGAGTCATCTGTCTTGGCCTCCCAAGTTATAAGATTATAGACATGCACCATTTTGTTCTGCTTAAACCTAGTATTTTAAAATTTATTTTAATTTCACGGTATATCTGCTTCCCCCCCCCCAAGTGGTGTGTTTGGGAACATCTGTTGGAGAACAGACTAGAGGGGTTTTGAAATGCATTGCGTGGACGGTAGGAACGCCAGTGTAACTCATATTTGACCAAACATTTAGCTGCATCACTCGTATCCTCAAGGGGCTTCCCAAGCATGAAATGTTTCCATTATTTTCCTAGGGACCACCTAAAATACCTTGAATCAAAGAAAATTAGAAAACCAAAGTATTGTTATTTTCCTCTTCAAAGAACATGGAGGGTGGAGACTAGAGCTGTTTTTTAATAGAGCAGGGACCTTTGGACACAACTTGGAGGAACTTGGGGTTCTTATTGACTTTCCTCCTGAGCTGCGCACACTGAGAATAACAGATTAATTATCTGTAGGCCTTAAAAGTAAAGGTGGAATAACCCCATGCATCTTTATTTGAAGGTAAATCAAATGCATAAGTGAGAATCCAGTGAGAATGATTCTCACTTCAATTTACACCCTGGTACTTTCTCTGTTATTTTGAAGATAATCTTTGCAAAGTGTACATGCACTGTTGCAGGATATTTGATCACACTGTGAGACTGTATACTGGAAACACTTGTGTCTGTCTAGTTGTGGCATGGCTCAGTCCTGGCACACACCTTTCTGTTTATTGTAAAGAAGACCGAATAAAGTCAACTATAGGTCAAGAAGTAGAGCAAGCAACTAGTTGACAGGATGTGAACATAGGAAAGAACCATAGAGGGTGAAAGGAAATCAGGAGAATGGATAGAGAGACATACAGGAAGTAGAAGGAAGGGACATTCAATTGAAAGTGTTTTTAAGACAGTATGGAAGGGGAGAACTGTTTTGTTTGTTTGTTTGTTTGTTTGTTTGGTTGGTTGGTTGGTTTTTTTCCCTTCTGGAACTACCTCTCGGAGCTTGCAGACTTTCACCACAGTGTCTGGCTCCTGTGTCTTCATTTATAAAATCAAATGTTCGGGATTTTGTTCCAAAAACAATGCACTTTGCTCACTTAAAAAAAACATTTCCATATCCATAAAATTTTAATATCACTAATTTGTGTATTTGAATGATTTTTTTTCCAACGGCCACTGGATAAGAATGGAAAAGGAAAATGTTGGGTTTATTTAAGTTTATGGATTCATCATGCATTTGCTATGGAATAGTAGGTTGTTATGAGTATTGGCAAGAATCTGAATGAAGCTGTGGACCATTGCCCCTGATTTGAATATGGACAGTTAGATGCTGAGAGGAAGTAAATACACAGACAAAAAAAGACAGTCAGGTTCTGGACGGTTCTGTGATGCCCAGCTGCTCAGAGGCAGTGGTAAAAGCATGGGAGTGTTTGCTGTGAAGTGGGTGGAGGGTTTCAGAGGAAGACAGACGGTATGTTCTATTGCTGTGAAACAAATTAACCTTAAACTTGGAGGCTTAAAACAGCACATGTTCCAGAGGCTTGTGGGAGTGTAGGCTTCTCCTGTGGATGTAGCTGCCAGACCCCTTTACTAGAGTTGCTTGGGTTACCACTTAAATGAGGTTTCCTCTGCCTCTTTGGACTCCAGGCATGGTCATCATCTGTGATCCTTTACACTGCTGAAGAAGTTCTCCAACAACCTAACTGGTGTCTTTATACCCTTTTGGACTCTGACCTCATGAACGCTCGTGCTTTAGCAGTTCCTCTCCCATGATCCTTTTCAGCCAAAACAAATGATGGTTAAATATTTCAAGGTCACCGATGTCCACCCACATCTCGTGACTGCAAGCTACAGCTGCCGCTGTATTAGCAAGAAAGTTAAGGTGGCCATGAATGACATACATAGGCTCTGCAGCAGACACTTACAAAGTCTTCCATTTTAAGTCCATTGTTTCCCATCTCAAAGGATGAGATGTCCTTCTTTGGGTGCAGAGTCAACATTGCTATTCCCTTCCCTCAAGAGTAGTCTTGTTATGGGGTTCCAGACTCACAGCAGCTTTCTAAGTAGCAATATTTCACTTGCAGATTATAACCCAATGTCCTTCCAGCTGTCTCACCTGCCTTGT
The DNA here is from genome assembly GCA_019843815.1 of Montemys delectorum. Classification (NCBI taxonomy): domain Eukaryota; kingdom Metazoa; phylum Chordata; class Mammalia; order Rodentia; family Muridae; genus Montemys; species Montemys delectorum. The sequence goes on along the minus strand of JADRCD010223700.1, from coordinate 4,957 downwards.
GGTCAACACCTGAGTTGAATTCCAAGCTCAGCTTCTTTAGGAAAAAATATTACCTGGACAAAGTCACCCAAAGAATGACATCCAGGGGTGATGATTGCAAAATTATAAAAACACTTGCTAAGTGTCGTATGGCTGTGTGAATAGTATATTCTAGAAAGCACATTCTACTGTATAGACAGAATGAATGGTAGTTGTAGAGGGAAGACACAAAGATATGAAGCAAGCCACTGATGCATGGCTCTGTTTTTTCTTAAAGCTTCAGGAATTATCTATTATGATCATAAAATCTTTCTGCATTCTCTGTAAAAGCCAAGCTCAATGAATTGGTCAGGCCTTAGAGCTCTGGGCCGACTTAGAGCTCAGGTGGCATTTCTGAAGAGCAAGCTTAAGTGAGGTCTAGAGACATTTAAATGGTTTTGGTTCATCACATTGCTTTGTTGAATTAGTTGGCTGACCAGCTCAACTGTCATTGAGACAACCATTTGCTATGAAAATAATCTCTGAAATTAGTCTTTCAACTGGCTTACATACTAAGTCAGGAGGCATTTACTCTAGAAGAAATCAGGGTTTGGATCTGTAGGCCTCCTCAAATCAGATTTTATTTGATTTAACATTTTATAATCCCTCTCTGTTTGAAAATGGAGTGCAAATGAATTGCAAACAGGTTGGGATTATAGACACAATGCTGGGCTATCAGAGGTCTTCTTCCAGGGTATGGTACATTCTCTAAACTTTGGTCCCTGGACCAGAAGTACCAGCATCATCTGGTGGAATTAGGAACTGGTATCTTTGCTTTTTACACAAGAGCTACTGAATCAGAATCTCTGGGGGTACAACCCCATCACTGTGTGTTTTAGCAGATTCTCTGGGAGCTTATGATTCTTTAGAGGAACAGTCTTGCCCATGAATAAATGTGTCTCTTATCAGAGAAGTCAGAATAGTATAGATAATCATAGGAAACAAGAAGACAGAATGTACCCAGGCCTTTTAAAGACCAGAATCTGGAAGCATGAAGCAGACAGAGGTTGTAAGAATAGTACCATTTTCTGTATGCTTAGATCTGGCCACTAGACAAACTAGATTCTAGGAGTCTCCAACAAATGTGGAAGAATTTGATTTCCAGTTGCTTTGAGTTCACTGCCTCTGCCTCCTGTCACATGAAACTGGATCTTTTCTATATTTGTAATGGATTCAGTGAGTCGCCCAATGAATGTTTGAAAATAGTAAATGGCTTTGTGAACAGTGACATGAGGATATATTAATTTAGTCATGATAAAATTTAAAAATAATGGACAACAGAGCAGCTGTTATTTTGAATAACATGAATAGAATCATGATATTTAAAAAGGTTAAAAAATTTGAAAATCAGGAACATTAGGCTAAATATGAAAAAGCTTAGATTTGGGAAGTTGGTAGAAGGCTTAATGAATAAGGTACTTGTCACACAAAGGAGATCTTGACTTAGGATCTCCAAAACACACTTAAACCAGACAGTGATGTGTACCTACAATCTCAGCACTCCCAAATAGATAAGTTATAGATAAGAGGCAGAGGCAACAGGATCCTAGGAAGCTCCTGGGGTAGCTAGTCTGGATGAACAACATCAGCTGGAAGAAAAGGATCCTGGATGTTTTAGTTGACCATACATTTAATATCAACCAATGATATGTTGTAATTACAACTTGTAAACATATAGTTTTTATTTATTCATTTGTTAATTTATGCAATGCTTATGTATCTAGTCCATGAACCAGACATTCTACTGGACAAAAGAATAGAAGGAAGAAGCAGGTGTTTAAAGAAAACAGTGACAAATTGTTGTGTAAGAGTCCTTTTTAATTATGGTGTTTAGGCTGGTTTGGATGGCTGCTATTCAGTGATCCATGTACTACAAGTTTGATGCTTGACACAATGCTATCAGGAGGTACTGTGGATCTCTCTGAGGTGGGAGATTATGGGAGGTCCTCAGGTTTCTGGGAGTATGCCATTGAATGGGATTGCAGAGCCCCGACCTTCTTTCTCTTTGCTTTCTGCCACACATTTCTACCAGAGATCTAAAGCACTGAAAGTAATCGCTCTTGGCCTGGAATTTCTAGAGCTATGGGCAAAAACAAATCTATTCTTTTTGCAAGTTATCTCAATAATTTTGTCACAGCAACATCAAGCTGAATAATATAGAGTTGGTGAGAGTAACAAAACCACAGAGATCATACTATTTTTAGGTCTCTGGCCAGTCCCACCTCTGTGGTACAGTACTCAGCTGAGGCTGAGATGTGTTTTGGGAAACTTGGAAGTCAAATGAAAGTCTAGTGGTTAATAAAATTCCGCGTACAAAAGGTTCAAATTGGGGGATTGCTAAAACCCAGAGTGCCATGTTCTAAGCTCCAGAGTTCTTGGTTCAATTGGTTTCAATAATTTCCGTTTTTAGCAAGCTTTCTTAGGAGAATCTGATGCAGTTAATTTGGGATACTCTGTTTGATAATCACTAATTTAGTATGATAGAGTTTGAAAGGGCTAGGACCAGAGGATGTGTTGCTTAAAGCATGCTCTAGTGAGACATGATAATTGCATTAAAATGTCTTCAGGAGTGTTATATTTAAAGTAGATTAAATTTATTCTGTTTGTTCTCTGAAGTAGAGCATGGATTACTTGGTATGCACAGAGATAGATTGTGGTGAAGGCTAAATAACATTCATCTCTCAGGCTGACTTTAGACAGGATGGACAGTTCAGAAAGAACAAGATTTCTTCTAGGGGCTTTGAAGACAACAAACCTGGTGATGACCTATTGGAGTATTATGTGAATAGAAGGAAGCCAACCACCTATAGCAAAACTAAGGGAGTCAGGGAGAAGGCAGGGAGAAAACACTTCCAGGTTGCCAATATCTCTTTGTTTCTGGTCTTTCCTAAAGTGTGTTCTTTTGTCTTTGAACTTCATGGAGTCAATTCTGTAACCTCAGAATAAATTCTATGTGTCATTAAGCTAGCTTTTTGCTTTAATGTTCTAATCATAAGCCTTAATGGATAAAAAAAGCAGTAGTAAAGGAATGTAGTTGCTTGGGCATCTGTTGAAGCATTGCCCCATGGAGTACATCCCTTGCAGCTAGAATGGAGAGCATCCCTTGCAGCTAGCATCATCTTGGGGCTGTATAGTGAGCAGATGATGGATCATAGAGAATAGCAAATGGGGATGTGGCAAAAGAATCCAGAGTGGCTTAGAAGTAGGGCTGAAAGATGAGGTATAGGAATGAGAGAGAAAGGGAGAAAGGAAGTGTTAGCATTTCTTCTAGGCTCCACTCAACAGTTACCGAGAAATAGCCAGGTAGGAGTCTGGCTTGTTCTACACAGACTGTTTGACACCCCCCCCTCTCTCTCTGAAGGAATAAAACAAAAAGGAATAACTAAAGTATGGGACCTGTGTTGGATAGGTAGGAGAATTATAAGCCTCATGACAACGTAAGCCTGCCACATAGGCCTAAGAATAAGCAAATAAGATGTTAGCTATCGTAAGAGCTGGCAGGTCAGGAAGACATAAAAATTCAGGAAGACATAAAAATCATAGATGTATAAGAGCTGGCAGGTCAGGAAGACATAAAAATCATAGATATAGAGGAGGAACAAGTCTGGGCCTTCAAGGGGACGTGTCCTTGGGCAGGCTCTGAATAATGGGTCATCTGGTTTTCCTTAGATATGGTTCGAGGCCAGCAGAAAAACTGTTGACTCAGGACTATACCACCCACTGCTTCTGGGAATTACCCGCCCTGGAACACTCTTCCCGCCTCATACCACATTTATTTTTTTTAAAAAGTAGCCAATTATGTATAGCTAAGCTGATTTCTTTGTTCCTTTAAGCCTTTTTTTCCTATATAAACCCCAACCCCCTGAGCCTCAGGGTCGATTCCTCTGTCTCCTGCGTGAGATATGAATTGGCCCGGAGCTCCGCTATTAAAACCTCGTGTGCTTTGCATCAAGTTTGGCCTCTCGAGTTTCACTGGGTGCCTGCACTCCTGGGACTAGAGTGAGGGTCTCCCTACGGAAGGTCTTTCATTTGGGAGCTCATCTGCTGGGATCTCGTGACACCCAGGAATCTTGAAGACCACTTGGAGGTATGTCTGTGTGAGTGTGTGAGCATGTGGCATGCTTGAAGTTCGGCGCCACTTGTGGCATGCTTGAAGTTCGGCGTCACTAAGTTTTGTTTTGGTTTTGGTTTACGGCCGGCGGTGTAAAACAAAAGCCGCAACCCTGGATTCAGATCCCGGGGTGTCAGGAACCCTAGACGCAGATCCTGGGGTAATAAGGACTCTGGATGCAGATCCCGGAGTGCCAGGAACCCTAGACTCAGATCCTGGGGTAGTGGAGAGTCAGGAGCCAGAGAGCTTGGCTGTCAGCTTTCAGAACAAAGGGGACGGAGTCTTCCTCCTCCCGAGAGGAAAGTAGAAAAGAGATCCTAGACCTTGAGAGGTCAAGTTTGGCTGGTTGTTTAAGACTAGGCTAGGGAGGACGTGCCTAGATATAGTGGTTTCCGTTGTTTGTGTAGTGTTCTTATTTTTGTTTCGTTGGACTTTCACTATGGGGCAGGCCGCAACGACTCCACTATCTTTGATTGTAGACCATTGGAACGACGTTAGGGAAAGAGGACAGAATTTATCTGTGATAGTAAAGAAAGAACGCTGGCAAACTTTCTGTACTTCTGAGTGGCCCACCTTTGGACTGGGATGGCCACCAGAAGGAACTTTTGATTTACCCACTATTAAAGCCATGAAGGCTGTTGTTTTTCAGGAAGGATCGGGATCACACCCAGACCAGCAGCCGTATATTACAGTGTGGGAAGATCTAGAGCAGTTCCCTCCTCTTTGGATTCCTTCTTTTTTCTTACCCTGCTGATTAGGTCCTAAGGTTTTAACTGTTCAGAAAGAAAAAGCAGCTAAAGAGAGACTGAAGCTGCAACCAGAGAGGGA
>JADRCD010223699.1:5348-34140 GCA_019843815.1 Montemys delectorum | reverse complement strand
CAGCATCAGGGTCTACAGCATCAGGGTCTACAGCATCAGGGCCTACAGCATCAGCTGCAGCATCAGGTCTACAGCACAGGGGAAGGCTGTACTTCATGTTGGTGCCAGATGATGATCCTCATGACAACATGGTGGAGGACCCTGGCCTGTGTTTGAGGCTGAGGTTGCTTTAGATACACCTAACATGTCCTCTGTGTCCTCCCTAGGTGGGAAGAACATTGGCTACTGGCCTTGTCTGAGGAAGATGTCTTCCTCAGTCCTTGAGTCTCCACACTGCTTTGGAGAAAGGGTCTCTTACTAAATCTAGAATTCACCATTTTATCTAGACTGTCTGGCCAGCACGTCCTGGGAACTGCCTGACTCTGCCTTTCCCAATGCTGGGCTTATAAGCATATGCCAACAAACCTGGCAATTAGTGAGCTCTGGGCGTCCTGCTTACAGGTCCACATGCTTACAGCAATCTTTTGACTGCTTCCACCATCGTCTCCGTCTTTTAAGTATCTTATTTTCCTTCAGCACTCACCATCCTGTCCTCTGGTGGCCTACTTAATATGTGTGTTATGTGTCAACCTGCACCTCGTTAGTGTCACAAATTCTGAGGAGAAGGGAACAGAGCCATGTGTCCGTTTGTTTCTCTGCTCCATGCCCAGGAGCTTCGGTTGCCCTGTCTTGTTTTTTGTTTTTGTTTTTGTTTTTTTGGCTTTTCGAGACAGGGTTTCTCTGTGTAGCCCTGGCTGTCCTGGAACTCACTCTGTAGACCAGGCTGGCCTCGAACTCAGAAATCCACCTGCCTCTGCCTCCCAAGTGCTGGGATTAAAGGTGTGTGCCACCATCGCCCGGCTAGGCGCCCTGTCTTTTCATCTGCATGTATGACCTGTGAAGTTTCCATTCCTGGTCAGTTCTTTCTTTCTCTGTATCTGTAATTTCTGCTCATTACCACGAGTATTTTTTTTTTTTATGACTACTGCACAGCTGCGATGAGTTTTACCCTTCCCCTCACCTCCAGCTCCCAGCATGCTCTCATTTCCATGGCCTGGCTCTTCTGCCTGGTGAGGAGTTCTGTCTTCCTGCCTCCTAGCATTTCTAGGAGTTTCTGTTTGAGCGTCACACACTGTGCCATGACAGCATCCCTGCTCTGTATGAGCTGTCTCGGTGCCTCAGCCTACAGCTCCTACATTCTTTGCCCAGATCGGTGGTGCTGACCAGGTGTTCATCTTGATTTTAAGCAAAGGCTTGAGGAGATTGTAGACTTACGGGGTCTATATCACCTTTCCTTCTCAGAATTCTTATAGCTCCCTCAGCTCCAGAACACAGCTCTTCCCTCACCTCAGTGAGGCTCAGGCTCTGACGGGTCCTGGGCCTCAGTCTGAGAAAGGCCCTGGGTAGCAAGCTGGCCACAGGTTACACCAGGGTGTCCATGGTGCCTCAGCTCTGGGTGATACCAGGTAACTTTGCTCTGTTCTCCTCAGGGCATCAAGCCGGCCAGCTTTGAGAAGGTGCATGATCCTGAGATCAAGGAGATCATCGGGGAGTGCATCTGTAAGAACAAAGAGGAGAGGTGAGCCACACGCTGGGCTCCGGTGTTCTCCAGCTGATGCTGGTCCAGCTGGCATTTAGGGCTGCGTTCTCCATGCAGCCTTCCCAGCTCAGGCTATGTGACACCAGGCTTGTGAGTTGCTGTGAGCAGTGTGGGGCCCACATCCTTTCCTGCCTCCAGAGACAGGCTCCTAATTCAGTCTGAGGTGCTGAGGATGCAGGGCTTTGCTCTGTCACTCCTCTAACAGCAGGCTGTACACTGTCGGAGTAGACTGCTCCGGCCACATCTCAGCCCACAGATTTCACCTCTGGTGACACCTCGGTGTCTCTAGAAAGCCAATTCCTCTTCAAAACAGGGCTGGCCTTCCCAGCTGGACAACCAGGAAGCTAGGGGTACCTTTTAGCTTTCCTACCCATAAAACAAACGGGGATGTAGCCACCCATCCACACGACAGTCTCAGGAGTAGCCAGGGATGGGTAGCTGGACTTCACTACCATCAGCATGATGTCCAGAGGAAGCCAGACTTAGGATGAAGGATGCCGTAAGATCGATTGTATTTGCACTAGAAACAGACCAGACACAGCGGTTAGGGACCTGGATTTGGGTGCATAGAAGTGGCCATATAGCAACACCTAGCTGCCAGATGACCTGGCACCTGGGTGGAACCCCTCCTATGGCTGGGTTCTGGCTTCCAATCCTTAGGTCTAGCAGGTCCTTATTTAACTTTCTGTCTGCCTGCCTCCATCCCTGCACACCCCTTCTTCCTGAGAGAGGCTCCCTATTAACCTCAGTGCTGCAGTGAGGCCCAGGAACTCTGGCTTCTGTTTCCTCTCATCCGCCTTGAGCCAGGAGTCTCTAATGGGGACTGAAGACTCATCTGTGCCTCAGCAGAGTCTGTTTCTCCTTTCCTAGCAGGTGACCTGGTACCGAGTATGATTTCTTTTTGTAATTGGGGTAGGAAGCTGTCTTAGAGCACAGTGCAGTAAGAGCAAATCAGGCTGTACTTTCTCAGCATCTCCTGGGAATTAGGGAATGCTAATATGCACACCTGTGTCCTACCCTTGGGGGTAGAACCTGCTGACAGGAAATGAAGTGAGAGAACTTTCTAGCATAACCTGAACAGTGTGCTGGGCAGTGACCTGATACTGTGCCTGAGGATGAGTGAGGAGCCCCCTTGTCCCTTGAGCTCTGCCTGGAAACCACTCTCCCCTCAGGTACGAGATCAAGGACCTGCTGAGCCACGCCTTCTTTGCGGAAGACACAGGCGTCCGGGTGGAACTTGCAGAGGAGGACCACGGCAGGAAGTCTACCATAGCCTTGCGGCTTTGGGTGGAAGACCCCAAGAAGCTGAAGGGCAAGCCCAAAGACAATGGAGCCATAGAGTTTACCTTTGACTTGGAGAAGGAGACCCCCGACGAGGTGGCCCAGGAAATGGTAATGTACACACAAAGGGGCCCAGCTACCCATGAGCCAGTTAGAGTTAATTTTTTAAAAAATTGCAAATCAATTGCTTTTCCAGAAGGGCACTTGCCCCCGGGGGGTGGTTGGGACATGGGAGGGTCAGGGGCAATCCTGAGGGAGAGGTTGTGGTTGCTGCTGTGTGGTTGAGTGTGTACCATGACATGAGGGCTAAGGATGGAGATCCCTCACAAGACCTAGGAGGCAAGCATGGGGCATGGTTGCAGAAGGAATCTAATGGACAAGTGGAGAGAGGGAAGGGCTTTGCTTGCCTTAGTCAAACTCTTGCCAGTTTGCCACAAGGTTGTGCCTTTGAATATGAGATATGCTTCTCCTTCTTTGGAGATGCTCTTGTATTGTTTTGGTTCCTGGTACTTTACCATCTTGAAGGGTTATGAAAGAGCACAGGTTGTCCCACTTCCCATCTATGGTGAGCAGGATGACCCTCTTCTGCTTGGGATGTCAGATGAGGCCTCAGGAGGAGACCCTGGGGAGGAGAAAGAGCAGAACAGCTCTTTTAGGGCAAGGAGTGGCTCAGGCCCTTCTGCACTACTGTAAGATCCTAACGTCTATAAGAGAATAGCCAGGGCATGGGAATTTCTAGAGTCTGGATGCCAGACTTGATCATTCTACTCAATTTTCTAGGCCCACACCATCAAAAATGGTAGACATGACCCACAAGTGCCTACTAAAATTTAATTACAGTGTAAAACTTCGTCTCATTGGTCACATTTCAAGTGTTTAGTGTCATCCAAGGTGAGTGGCTCTTGAACAACACAGACACTTTCATTATAAGCTTGTTCTATTGACATGCTACTCAGGGTCATTGTAGTTTTAACATGGGAGGATCTCTTCAGATAATAGGGTTTTATTACTATGAAGAGACACTGTGACCAAGGCAACTCTTACAGAGGAAAACATTTAATTGAGGCTGGCTTACAGTTCAGAGATTCAGTCCATTATCATCATGTTGGGAAGCATGGCAGCATGCAGGTAGCCATGGTGCCGGAGAAGGAGCTGAGAGTTCTACATTTTTTTTTTTTTTTTTGGTTTTTCGAGACAGGGTTTCTCTGTATAGCCCTGGCTGTCCTGGAACTCACTCTGTAGACCAGGCTGGCCTTGAACTCAGAAATCCGCCTGCCTCTGCCTCCCAAGTGCTGGGATTAAAGGCGTGCACCACCATCGTCCAGTGAGAGTTCTATATTTTGATCCGAAGGCAACAAAAGGGGATTGTGTGCCACACTGGGCATAGCTTGAGCATAGGAGACCTCAAAGCCCACCCCTATAGTGACACACTTCTCCTGGAGGCCACACGTTCTAATAGTGTCACTCTCTATGGGCCAAGCATTCAAACACATGAGTGTCCAGGATCCATACCTATTCAAAACACCACACTTGTCTTCATAAATGAGGCCAGGGCTTCACCACAGTGATTCAGCCTGCTCCACACTAGGCCACGTAGGGCATGAGGGATTTGAGAGCTAAGCCTTGGGGTCAGTGGTTACAAGATAGCTAAGATGTGGAAAGGGAATGCTGGGGCTCAGTGTGAGTGATTATATCCCACTTTCAGGGTGATGTTTAGCATCCCTGACAGGGAGATTCTGCATGTCTGGCTTTTCCCAGACCTCAGCTTCCCAGTTTGCTTTCAGTTCCCTGAAAGACTCAGTGTCAGGGTGGTGAGGTGGCTCAGCAGGTAAGAGCACCAACTGCTCTTCTGAAGGTCCTGAGTTCAAATCCCAGCAACCACAAGGTGGCTCACAACCACCCGTAATGAGATCTGACGCCCTCTTCTGGTGCATCTGAAGTCAGCTACAGGGCGTTTATGTATAATAAATAAATCTGAGAAAAAAAAAAAAAAAAAAAAACACTCAGTGTTGTAAACCCAAGCATACCGTTCACACCCTTCCTGGATGCTTCTTACACAGTTGCCGCCCAAGGCTCTACCATACCTCTGCTTGTCATAGGGTAGAGAAGGACAGCACTTCCTGCAGGATAGGTCATTGTAGGCGAGTTACCTCAGCTGGTTCCTGCTATTTGGATGAACTCCCAGGCTACATACCTGCATTAGTGCTGGGGAAGTCCTGGGCCCAGCACCCTTCCCTGAATCTCCTTTTCCCTCCCACCTTCTCCCCTCACTCCTCTCTGCTTTGAACTGTGTTTTATTTCCATTATGAGGCATGTCATCCATAAAATGGGCATTCATGTAGAAAGGATATGATTTGTGTCAATTTAGAGAATAATAAAAAAATACCAGGTGGTGGTGGTGGTATACTTGGGAGGTAGAGGTGGGAGAATCTTTGAGTTCAAGAGCAGACTGGTTTACAGAGCTGGTTCTAAAACAGCTGGAGCTACACAGAGAAACCCTGTCTCAAAAATCCAAATGATGATGATGATGATAATAATGACCATAACAACAACAACAATAATAATAATGATGATAATAATACCACCACCACCAGCACTGTGTATCTCCACTCTGCCTAGCTCGGTCACCACACATGGCAAATTGAAAGCCCCATGTTCTCCCTGTGAGGGCTCTGATGGGGCCAGATGAGTTCTGGGTCCCAGGAGGCCTGTCAAGGTTCCAGCTTTGCCCTTCTACATACTGCATATTAGAGACGCCACGGTCATTACTGTCCAGGCCATCAGCCCTTCCCTGGGCCTAGACTCCTGAGGCTACACAAGAGGTGTCACACTCTAGAACCCAGATGAGAACTTATGGACCCACCTAAAGGGGGATGAGGATGAAGATGGATTGTAGGGTGCAGATGCAGGTCAGCACGGCAGAATGAGATTGAGCAGGGCAGGTTCTGTATGGTACTGGGCGTAGGCAGTTAGGCCCATCCTGGGGATGGCTGGAGTGTTACAGAAAGTGGGAATGACCATGGTGTCTATGAGGTGGTTGGGTAGGTCTTGCCCAGTAGAGTCATGGAGCCTTAGAGCAAGCGTCCTGCAAATGGCAGACATAGCCAACTGTCTTCAATGTGGACTGAAATCACATTAATGAGACTTTAAGGATGGCCCTGACCTTGTGCTTTGTGCTTGGACCACCTTTGCAGACCTCCCCAGGATCAGTGAGAGTTACTACACCTGCCTGGGGTCACTCACTCTAGGCCACAACTGGTTTGGGTCATTCTGGCCTGTCTAGCCCCAGTTGCTTCACAAACGCTTCTATGGTTGGCTTAGAAGTCCCTGGAAAGAGCCTGCTCCAGATTGTAAAGACAGAAAAAGACCCTATCTGGTCTTCTCTTGGGGTGAGGAATGTCCTGCTCCTGGGAAGTTTCCCCATCCAGATGGTAGCTGAGACACAGGCCCCCATCTGCCAGTAGGCAGATCCCACACAAGATTCTGTGTCCTCTGGCCTCTCTCATCTGACACTTTCCTTGGCCACATGCCCAGCCTGTGCTGTGCCAGAGTCAGTGAGGCCTTCACCTGGGAGGGTTCCATGGGGGATCTCTCCGACAAGCCGAGCTGTCTCTCAAAATAAACTGCTTTGAAATGATCTGGACAACCCCTCTGGAAAGTTTGAGAGTGTTACAGAGATCAGCTCCCACCCCCACCACATATTATTTGAGAATGAGCACCCTTTACCTAGCACCCTTTACCCTGAGTACATTCCTGTCTGTTGTTTCCTATGAAGCAGGGGGTTTCTCTCGCACTCAATCAAAAATACCATCAGCATGCCACCACCATTCCTCAGGACCTTTGGGTTCTTGGTGCCCAAGCATTAGGGTCTCCGTGGCTGTTCAGTCCTTTGTCTTCTGTGGCCTGACACTTGGGAAGAGTTGAGATGCTCCTTTGAGATAGGCAATGGATCCTCAGGAATCTCACAGAAGGGGCCACTTTGTCACCATAGCCTGCCTGGGGCAATGTGTATCTGTCCATCCCATTGTGTAGAATACTTGCTCGGAGACAACACAGCATAGTTCTATTTAGACGTCCAAAGCCTCACAGCAGATTACCCTGACCATAACACTGAGAATGCTCCTGCCTGTGCAGGCTTCAAGTGGGGGAAAGCGATGGCTTATGGCCTCTCGTGAGGTACAGTCAGGTGTCAGCCAGGGCTGGTGGTCCATGTAGCAGAGGACCTGAGTTTCCTGCTGACGGGTCTCTGTGGAGAATAGCTCATGAGGTAGTCTCACCCAGTGCAGTAATGGCTGAGAGAAATGGCATGTATGTCTGCAGGAGGTGGGGGGATAAGGAGACTCAGATGCACAGAGATGGTTGTGGAAAGGAAGAAATGGAAAGGATAAGACTCTCACACCTCCCAACCTGGTTCCAGTGGGATACCCTGTCCCTCTTGTCCTCATGTGTGGTCTGCACACTGGGCCAGGATTTAAAGTATCACTGTGTTGCTGCTCATTCTGGTGTTCTGATGGTCAGATGTCCTGGATTTGCCCCAGTACCTGCTCCCATGTCATTTTGCATGTCCAGGCAGTTCTGGTTTATCTTCCTTGTTCTCCTGCCCAGCTCTGAGCCATTGAGCCAGTGGCAGCACTAGTTTCCTGTGACGTCTCAGGATTGTGGACATTGTTGCAGGACCCTTAGATTAGACACAGCTCATGAAGACAAGTTACCTGTACATTCACATACAAGTGCCATCCATGTGCCTCTGGGTTCATAACTATTTTATGATAATTCAGGGACCCAGTGCTCAAGGCCAGCCTGAGTGGCCTTGGAACTCACTGTGAGTGAGTTCCATGCCAGCTAGGAATACACAGTGAAACCTGGCCTTTCAAAAAATATTTTCCTTTTAAAAAAATTTATTTTTAGATTATGTGTATGGGGGGGGCACGAGGTAGTGGCAGTAATATGCACAACTGTGCAGTGCCCACAGAGTCCAGAAGAGGGTGTGGGATCCCCTGGAGTTGGAATTACTGGTGCTGGGGACAGAACTCTGGTCTCCTTAACCACTGAGCTATTTCTCCAGCACTCAGTCTCCCTACAACTGTGGTCTTCATGAAGGGAAGGGGCTTAATTCTAGTTTTTTTGTGAGTCCCAGTCAGCTCCTGCAGTCCAACCATAGTAGGGGTCTGTCTCAGGAAGTAGCTTTGCCCCAGACGTTCCCAGCTCACTCTGTTTCCCTGGAGATCCTGAAGTGCTCTGCTGATAAAGGAAGCTTGGGGTTTTGTCAGGCCCACGTGTTCCCCTTACTGCTTTCCAATGAAATGGGCCTCCTCCTTCCCGGATGGTCAGGGTTTACAAGATCATTGAATACTTGCTGGGTGTGAGCTGCCATCCCACAAACTGGAGCCTATAAACTTCAAAGACTGTTGAAGATCCTGAGGTGACTAAGGAGACCTGAGGACTATGATAGGGGTGATCCTAGGCAGCAGGGTGTGCATGATTGTCTAAGTGATGGCTGATCCCCAAGACACTTGATGTCTTAGTCAGGGTTTCTATTCCTGCACAAAACTTCATGACCAAGAAACAAGTTAGGAAGGAAAGGGTTTATTCAGCTTACACTTCCACATTGCTGTCCATCACCAAAGGTAGTCAGGACTGGAACTCAAGCAGGTCAGGAAGCAGGAGCTGACACAGAGGCCATGGAGGGATGTTCCTTACTGGCTTGCTTCCCCTGGCTTGCTCAGCTTGCTCTCTTATAGAACCCAAGACGCCCAGCCCGGGGATGGCACCACCCACAAGGGGTCCTACCCCCTTGATCACTAATTGAGAAAATGCCCCACAGCTGGGTCTCATGGAGGCACTTCCCCAACTGAAGTTCCCTTCTCTGTGATAACTCCAGTCTGTGTTAAGTTGACACACAAAACCAGCCAGTGCACTTGACCATGTGTCTACCTTTGCAGATCGATTCTGGATTTTTCCATGAGAGTGATGTGAAGATTGTGGCCAAGTCCATCCGTGACCGGGTAGCACTAATTCAGTGGCGTCGTGAGAGGATCTGGCCTGCACTGCAGTCTCAGGAGCCAAAGGACTCGGGCAGCCCTGACAAGGCCAGGGGTCTTCCAACACCCCTGCAGGTCCAGGTGACCTACCATGCACAGAGTGGGCAGCCTGGACAGCCAGAACCTGAGGAGCCTGAGGCCGACCAGCATCTCCTGCCCCCTACCTTGCCAGCTAGCGTTACCTCCTTAGCCTGTGAGTATATGGAATGAGGTCACCATGGTCAGCTGTGTCCTTTCTCCCATCTCTACCAGCATAACCAGTTTTAGGGCAAATCGAAACAGAATCCTCATCTTTTATTACAACACTCTGTGAGAAAGGGAGGTCCTCAGGTGGCTGGGTTATGGCTTCCAGCTGCGAGTGGTTCCCTGAAGCTGTGGCTAGACTTTGGTCTGCTGTTCCAGGCTCACTTCCTGCCAAGCCACACTGTGATCTCTTAAGAGAGCATGTCCTGGGCTTATAAGGTTAACAGATGGCCCCCAGGTGCTAGGACACATGGGTCTCGATTCCTTAGCCAGTCCAGGCTTGTCCCCACTGCCTGCTCTGCAGGGTATGGATGATTGTTTCAGGGAAAGGATTGGGTTTTCCCTACATTCCCCAGTGACTTGTGACAAAAGGCTTGCTGGAGTCTGGCTTCTCAGGTCAGGTGTCCTTGACCTGTTAGGGTCTGAAGGAACCACTTCCACCTGCGAAATCTGTGGCCTGGCAGCTGGTTCTTGATTCTCTTAGAGGAGCAGTCCTGGCCTCATGGAGGGATACAAAAGCCAAGGGAAGTACCACTGCTCAGTCTCTGGGTCTCTGATGGGATGACTGTGCGGTGAACCAAGTGGTGGCTGGTTGGCTTGGAGTCCTCATCACTGGGATTGTTCGTCTCTGCTGTTATTCTCAGTTGAAACCTCTGAGAGCGTTTGTCCACTTTCAAGGAGTTGTTTCTCCTGAGGTGGATTGGAAGCAGGCTTCCTCAGATCCAGTAAGTTTCAGGACAGGCAGCCAGTGTCCTTTTTGCCTCCTGTGTCTGAAACCTCAGACATGGCTTTGCCCACTCTGTGAACCAGCCTGCAACAGATCAGCAGAACCTAGTGACCCGCCCAGACCAATATTTGAGGCTATCTCTGTGGAAAGACTGAGGCCCTGTGTATTTAATATGCAGCCTCCTTCGTTCACAACTCAAATAGCGTCCAAGAAGACTTCTTACATGCAAATGAGTGGCCCTCACTTTGAAGTCCTTTGCCCACTGTTTATTTCATCCCACGCTGAGCTCTGCATGCTGTGCTTCAGAGAGACCTAGAAACAATGTCTCAATTGTGGTCAGATGCTGACGGTCATGGTGACCCAATATGAAAAAAATCCCATGGAGATGGAGAGTAGGCGACAAGTTCATGTCAAGTGTAGGAATTCTCTCCCCTTCGTATGTGACTTGGGACACCAAGGGGCTAAGCGCTGAGGCTATGGCTTTTCAGAGGCACAACTCCAGCCCTGTGTGTGACTTTTCAAAGGGATTCTGCTCACTAACTGTATTTTCTTTAAAATAGATGGTACAGTCATACTTTTCAGAATTTTAACCCCTAAGGGTGTCCAGGAAGGTCACTTGTCCTCCCAGAGCCAACTGATGCTGCCAAGTGTTTTAACTGTCCTTCCAGAGATGGTCTATGTGTGCCGTCCACATGCGGACACACACACACACACACACACACACACACATGCATGCAGAGATGGTCTATATGTGCCATCCACATGTGGACACACACACACATACACACACATACATGCAGAGATGGTCTATATGTGCCATCCACATGTGGACGCACACACACACACACACATGCATGCAGAGATGGTCTATATGTGCCATCCACATGTGGACGCACACACACACACACACACACACATGCATGCAGAGATGGTCTATGTGTGCCATCCACATGTGGACGCACACACACACACATGCATGCAGAGATGGTCTATGTGTGCCATCCACATGTGGACGCACACACACACACATACACACACATGCAGAGATGGTCTATGTGTGCCATCCACATGTGGACACGGACACACACACACACATACATGCAGAGATGGTCTATATGTACCATCCACATGTGGACGCACACACACACATACATGCAGAAATGGTCTATATGTACCATCCACATGTGGATGCACACACACACACATACATGCAGACACAGCATATATATATACAGATACATTCTCAGTGTGCATACCCTTATATGCAGAGAATCCATGGATGTAAAGACACACATATATCATACGTCATACTTCCCCCTGTACTCACATGGACATGTGTATATATACATTCACACATTCACACATGTGTGCACCTCCATACATGGGACTATGTATGTGGACATGCATACATGAATATACTCACTGGCTGGAAGTGGTGCCTGCTTTTAATACCAGCACTCAGAAGGCAGAGGCAGTCATCTCTCTGAGTTCGAGGACAGCATGGTCTACAAAATGAGTTCCAGCCAGGGCTATACAGAGAAACCCTGTCTCTAAAAACATATCTATATACATGCATGTATATATTCACACACATACATCTACATATATATTCCTGCATATGTGGTCTGATTTATATGAGAACGCATACATGCACACCCTCATTCCCCTTTCTTCAGCAATGTACAGCACCCTCAAATGACCTCTACGTGCTGCTCTGGGCTTTTTGTTTTCATTTTCTCCCCTGACTGTGAGAGTTCTACAGTGGCTGACAGATAACACATTGCCTGCGCAGGATCACAGAGCACCCCACCACATCAGCTTTCACAACTTTCCACCAGCATCCTGACTAACCTGAGCAGGTGGCTTCTGCTGTGCCACATGTTGAAGACCAAGCAACACAACTAATGGGAAGACATAGTAAACCAAGTGAAATTGTATTTATACATGTAATCTATACAAGTCACTTGCAGTATTTAAAGTATCATACACATGACTGGAGCTGTGCCTCTTGAATCTTGTTAGTGTGAGGGCCACCTTCTTCTTCCCTACCTCCTTCTCCCCCTGTGTTCTCTCCCTCTTCCCTCCCTTCCTGTCCATCTAGGTAGAAGTGGTCACTCTAATGAGCAGTTGGCTCATTTAAAACCAGAGCCGCTTGTGTAATTGGCTTTGCCCAATTAAACTTCAGCATTCCTTGTCTTCTTAGGTTAAGATTACTCTTTGGAAAGATTAGGAGTGCAGAACCAGCAGGACTCCCCCCTCACTTAGTTTGAATTATCAGTGGACGGAGTACTCTGAAACACAGCGCTCTGTGAAACTAGCTTGGTGTTTTGGTGGCAAGTTGTAAAGCCTGTGGCTTTTGGAATCCGTAAGCTGTAACCTCAAAGTGCTGTTTCAGATGGGTTTCCGATTTTCATTCATCACTCGATGACCATGTGGGCAGGCTGCCTTGCCAAGTATCATCAGAGCAGGGCAGCCTCAACACCCGAGTACCAGAGTGGGCAGGAATGACAGGGCTCGCTTTTGGTGGGTTAGCCTACCTTGCCTACCCTGGTGTGGGATCATGTCGGGATCACAGGTGTGGCTCCCCATGCTGCTGTGTAGCAGGCAACAGTTTAAACAACATTCCTGAAACAGCCTTCATGGTCTTGCAGAAGGAATTTAGGAACACTATACTTGCCTGTAGTGCCAGGAAGGGGGGCATTTGGAGGTGACCATGCTAAGCCATACCTTTGTCCTCCCCAGCGGACAGCACCTTCGACAGTGGCCAGGGCTCTACTGTGTACTCGGACTCCCAGAGCAGCCAGCAGAGCATGGTGCTCAGCTCCCTCGTGGACACGGCTCCAACTCCAGCCTCGTGTGTATGCAGCCCCCCTGTGAGCGAGGGGCCTGGCCTGACCCACAGCCTGCCTACACTAGGGGCCTTCCAGCAGCCGGCCACTGTGGTAAGTTGAGAGCCACCCTGCTCCTTCCTCTTAGCCTCTTGTCTAGGCTGTGCTAAGTATGGTCAGGGTTAGAGTGGCCTATCTCCTTGGGGAACTTGAGGATGCAGTCTATGGAAGGCCATCTTGGCTGGGAGCTGCAGAACTATTGTCTGAGGAACCTTAGATATGAAGAACTCCTGGATAAAGAGTATGGAGCATCTGGGAACAGACCTCAGGGGACTGTCTGGGGAGCTGTGATAGAACCAACATACCTTATCCTAGGTTGTCCCCAGCACCACTCAGGTGCCTGACGCTGGTACATTGGGGTCTTCTCTACTCTAGCCCAGGAACTTACTCAGTAGACCAGATTGGCCTCCCAATCTCACTCTGCCTCCCAAATGCTGGGATTAAGGGTATGCACCACCAGCAGCTGGAGCTGTGGGTTTTTACCGCTGCCCAGTCTGGTAGGGAATATCCAAGACCCCCTAGCATGTCTCCTTCGGGTGGAAGCAGCTGTTATAAGTCAAGGGAGTGAAAATGGGGTTGGAGCAAGGAGGCATCTTCAGTGTTTGTAGAAGGCGAGTGGGGCTGTGAGGATTTCGTGCATGATCTGGGAAGTCAGGCAGACCTTTATTTTATTTTGTGTGTGTGTATGTGGTATGTGCAGGTGCACACACCCTTGCATGTACACATGGAGACCAGAGACCCATGTCAGGAGTCTGTACCTTGTTTTATTCAGTCAGGGTCTCTCACTGAACTTGGAGCTCCCTGGCTGGCAACAGGCCTCTAGGATCCTCCTGTCCCTTGGCTCCTCTCACTGAGAGTACAAGTGTGCTCTGGATCCAAACTCAAGCCCTATGCTTGCATGGCAAGCCCTGTGATTTTTGTCTTTTCCCTAAACATTGAAGAAAATACTTGTTTCACATTCCTTAGCTCTCAGCCTGAGAATTAGCCTATGACCTGGGTGGCTCAGCTGAGTTCTGAGAGGGCGACTTAGGCCCAAGGGTGGACTCCATCTTCCCTGTCCCATCACTCCGGAGCTTCCCCCACCATGTTGGTAGCCTCTGTTGTCAGTCTTGGGGTTCTGTGGTGGCTTCTTGGCACTGGCTGAACTCTGCTGTGTGGAGTTCGTCCTCTGAACTCCCCATGTCCACGTAGAGTGGAGCAGTTACAAAGGCCCAGCAAGCCTTTTAGAAAAGCAGTCGACACTGGATTGTGTCCGCCCCTGCTTCCCTGAGCCCCAGGATTCACTGCGATGCTCACATTGGCAATTTTATTCAATTTACAAAGTGAAATGAGGTTTGGTTTTAAATGGCCAGAAGACCTGATGTAAGAGGGCTTGCTGCTCAGAGGCTTGTTCTTCCCGGGTTGCCCAGCTGGAGCTGAGTCAAGACGTCCTGCCTGCCTCTCTCATACCTTCTAATCAGGGTTAGGGCTGCCTTGAGCCATAGAATGTACCGGCTACCCTGATCCTCACCAGGTCCCTTCTGTCCTTGAGTGTCACCCTCCACATGTAAATCAGGAGACCCGGCAGAGACCACAGCTGTAGACTCAGGGCCAGAGCGCTTTGTCCTCTTTCCCTCCCTCCTGACGTAAAGATAACTTAGAGAGAAATCATGGCTGTGCTGTGGGCAGTACATACTGACCTCTGTGGTGATGTACCTCTGGGGATTCAGTGGGGAAAACAAACAGGGAAGAAGGGGAGGGGAGGGGAAGACAAAATGGAAGACCACCAGAAGTAAAGGGTCACTAGGCCCTGCCTTCACCTCTGAGTCACATACAGTGACCCAATCTGTCCTGGCCTGGTCTAGCTGAGGCCAACTCAGCTGTTTATGGTTTTAGGTAAATCCCACTTTGAAACTTGATCCCAACTACACCTACTCCCCCACTTTCTTGGCAAAAGCACCAAGAAAGGAGAAGCGAGAGGATGCTTTGGAAATCCCTGCTCCTCTGCCTCCCAGCAATATCCTAGAGAGGTCTGGGGAGAGTGGTGGGCATCAGTCCGTCCTCTGAACCCTGAGCTTGTGTTCAGAGGTGCTCCCCACAGCCCTCCCACTGCCAGCACCCTCACTGTTGTAAGTAAGCCCTGCATAGACAGCTTTTCTTGTAAGTACTGTGAACTCTATCTCTGCACAGTGAAGATGCTTAGAGCAACACATAGTAATACAGGACTGCAGAGGACCTGGTGTGGTTCCCAGCACTCGCTTGGTGGCTTACAACATCTGTGACTCTAGTGCCATGGGACCTGGTGTCTGCTTCTGGCCGCCTCAGGTACCGGGCACGCATGTGATGTACAGACATACACGCAGGCAAAACACCATGCACATGAATTTTTTATACAAAACAAAAACAAAGAACCCCTCAAAATGTTGACAAAGTAGCAGCAACTCCTCAGCCTCAGCATCCTAGGGTTGGTTCCCTGTTCCTTTGCTGGCTGCGTGGACCAACACCCTCCCTGCGTCTCTGTCTCAGAGGCCTTTCCTCACCAAGGGCTTCCCCGTGCTGATAGCTGCAGGCTGTACGTTTGTATCTCTCCACAGTATGAGCTATCCACAGGGATTCATCCTCTGTAGTCTGAGTCATGTCTGTAATAAGCTGTCCACAGCCTACATCCTAAAGAGCCTTGCTATGGTGTTGAAAACCTCTGTGGTGATCTTTGTACATGGTTGAGTAATACTCCACAGGGCTTATGTTCTAGAACATTCCCTGGCTGGGAGCTGGGACCACATGTGGCTTTTCAGTATTGTTGATGGTGTCGTAGGGCCACCACACCTGACTTCTGCTGAGTCACCTTCCTCAGAGCAATGTTCCTGGTGGAGAGGGGGCCTGGGCACAGCATAAGAAGGGCCAAGGGTAACCACTGAATGTAGCCTCCACACCCTCTGCAGCCTGGCCTGTCTGTGGGTCCTGTGCCACCCCCTGCCCGCCCTCCACTCCTCCAGCAGCATTTTCCAGAACCTTCCATGAGCTTCACCTCCGTGCTGCCACCACCCAGCACCCCTGTCCAGCAGGTAAGTGTGGCAATTCATGTTATCCCCTTAAATCGCCCCCTAATGGGGGATGTCTGTAGTTTGTGATGCAAGGCCTGCTCATGGAAATCTGCTTACATGTACTGTTTTTAGCTGGCTCCAGATTAGCAGGAGTTTGGAGATCTATGTGTGTTTGTGTGCACTGTATGCGGACGTATGTTGTGAATGGAATTCAATGTGTATATGTGAGTATTGTGTGTGAAAACATACAGTTATGCAGGTGTGTATATGTAAATGATGTGGCCGAGCATGTGAGACTTTGTGTGTATGTGAGAGTGTATGTGAAGGTGGGCAAGTGTGTGCATGTACAAGCATGTGCAAGCATGTTCAAGGAGCACTGGATTTCTCCTGTGTCTGAGCACAAGGCTTCTTTTTTTCCCTCCAGCCTATTCCAATGGCCCAACCACCCGCCCTGCCACAGGTCCTGGCCCCACAGCCCATGAGCACTGTCCAGCCAGTTCCCTCTCATTTGCCTCCATACCTGGCTCCAACCTCCCAGGTTGTAGCCCCTGCTCAGCTGAAGCCTCTCCAGATGCCACAGCCACCTCTGCAACAGCCTCTTGCTCAAGTCCCTCCACAGGTACCTCTGGGCCACAGCCTGCTCACCTGGGGTGGGGTACCAGGCCATGGACCAGGCCTGTTCATGCATCTCTCCAGGGGCTTCTGTCTAGGGAGGTAGGTTTAGTAGCATGATGTGTATTGTATGTCTTATGCTTCAGGATGCTTGTGACCTCCAGAGCAGGGATGGGGCCTGGGCATAGCTTCCTTTGTCTGGTTTCCCTTTGTCCCAGGCTGAGATCCCTCTGGGTGTGAGTGGTGTGTATGGGGGTACCTCAAGGAGCAAGTGAAGCAGCTGTCATCACATCATTGCTGGATTGCTAACCAGGGTAGAAAATGGTCGGTCCAAGCCAAGGGCAAGGCGCTCCTTGTAGTGACTGGGTGAGCATAGAAAACTGTCTGCTCACTTTGGGGAATTGTCCTGCAGAGCTCTGAGAAGCCAGCTAAGAATCACTCCTTAGAAGTGCGTTTGGCCCTGCAGGTGGCTTTTAGCTTTGTCACATGCAGCACAGCGGATTTGTGGGGTTTTTTGGTGCCCTCATAATTGTAGGTGTAGTTAACATGATACTTGTGAGCAAGCACATGGAGCAATTCTTAGATGAATAGCTATAAAGGCCAAAGTGTTTAATCCTCCAGGTCAGGCACTACCTGATAAAGAGAGAACAAACAGAAGGTTCTGGACTGTATGCTATTGTATGGGCAAATGCGGGCTGGAGAGATGGCTCAGCAATTAAGAGCACTGACTTCTTCCAGAGGTCCTGAGTTCAGTTCCTAGCAACCACATGGTGGCTCACAACTATTTGTAATGGGACCCATCTTCTGGTGCCATCTTCTGGTGTGTCTGAAGACAGCTACAGTGTATGCATATACATAAAATAAATAAATAAATCTCTAAAAAGAAAAGAAAGGGCAAATGCTGCAGGGAGTGAGTGGCATTTGCCTCACCTGTCAAAGAAGGTAATGCTAAGAACCCCCCAAGGGGCTGGCTTCTGTAGAGTTCACAGGGTGAGACTTCAGGCTGATAAGAGACTCTGTGACTGGGCTAGCCCATTAGCTTTGATAGTAAGAGGCCTGTGGTCACTCTCTGATTCCGTATGAGAGCAATCCTGACTCCCTCAAAGCCACCAGCCAGCCCGTTGGAGATTTGGACACGTCGACTCCCTTCATGCTGGTGCTGGGGGCGTATCCAGCAGGCGGGTCTCCTGTTCTGCCTGAATGTGTTCATAATGCTGTCCAGCGACTTACTAGGAACCACTTCATCACCAGCAGCTGTTTGGGAGGCGGAGCCACTTCCCACAGATGCTGCGGGCCCTGGATGGCAGCCTCACTAATGTGCTGCTAAACCTTTTTCAGATGCCTCAGATGCCTGTGGTTCCCCCCATCACCCCCTTAGCAGGACTCGATGGCCTCCCTCAGACCCTCACTGACCTGCCAGCCGCAAACGTGGCTCCTGTGCCACCACCTCAGTATTTCTCACCTGCTGTGATCTTGCCAAGCCTCACAACACCCCTGCCCACATCACCGGCCCTGCCTCTGCAGGCTGTCAAGCTGCCTCATCCCCCTGGAACACCCCTGGCTATGCCCTGTCAGACCATCGTGCCAAATGCACCAGCTGCTATCCCCCTCTTGGCCGTGGCCCCGCAGGGTGTGGCGGCACTGTCTATCCATCCAGCAGTGGCTCAGATCCCAGCCCAGATCCCAGCTCAGCCTGTGTACCCAGCAGCCTTTCCACAGATGGTACCTGGAGACATCCCGCCCTCACCCCACCACACGGTGCAGAGCTTACGGGCCACCCCTCCACAGCTGGCCTCCCCTGTGCCTCCTCAGCCTGTCCAGCCCAGTGTCGTTCATCTACCTGAGCAGGCTGCTCCAACTGCCGCCTCAGGGACCCAGGTAATCCACTGTGGGGGTGGACTCAGTCCCTGGAGATCCCTGGGGCCCGGTTTAAGATGTTCTCGAGCTGTTCCCTTCACAAGGCCACGGCTCCTGTTAGTACCTAGACTCAAAGGCACGTAGGACCAACCAGGCAGGAAGGCAGTTCTGTCCTGTGGTTAACCTTTCTCTCTATTGTTTTTATCTCTTTATTGTATTTAATTTTATGTGTATGAATGTTTTGCCTACATGTGTGTAATACACTATCTGTGTACCTGCCTGGAGTTGGCACAGGGTGTCAGATTTCCTGGAACTAGAATTAGCGATGGTTGTAAATCACCATGAGGTGCTAGAGAATCGAACTCAGGTCTTCTGCAAGAGCAATGAGTGTTCTTAACTCTAAGCCATCTTCAGCCCTTGGCTAGCCTTTCTTATGAACATGAGAAGGTTGGAGATGGAGACCTGAGCCAGTGTGGAGCGTCTGCTGCCTCCTTAGGGAGCATCAATATGGCTGATGTGCTCCCCACGCCTTCCTTACCTCTGCCTTGTGATTGAGCACTCCCTCAGCCTCATGCCAGTGCTGGCAGTCCTGTTGGCCTGAGGTGACCCCTCTGTGGGTACCAGGACTCACATGTACCCTAGGCTAACCCTTCCCGGATCACAAAGCACAGCAGAATGCACATTCCTATGTGAACAAAGAGGAAACAAAGGAGCGCAGTAAGGGAGTCTAAGGATACTGAGCTGCCATGTGGAAGACGATGCTCAACTGCCCCGGTGTTGGGTGGAGGAGAGTCACCCAGCGTGCCAGACTGACTATGAACAGACGTTGTGATATGTAGGGATGCTGGCCTCATTGCAAGAGGCCTGCCATGTAGCTTTATACACCTGCATAGGACATTTATGTTTGAGTTTCTGGTCTGTTCTGTTTAAACCCACGTCAGGGGAGGGAAAGCAGACTTGGACCTCCCTTTGAATTCACAGTCCATTCACTAGAGGCCTTCTCTACTCGGATGCCTCCCATTGGGTACCTGATGTAGATATTCTCTCCACCTGGCAGCACCCCACCCCCACACACACTTGAGCATCTCCCCACCTGAGAGACTCTCCAAAACCGACCTCACCCCAACACTAAGCCTCGGCAGCTCTGAAGCTGAGGCATGTCCCCTGCCATTTGAACCTCTGATGTGAGCCAACACCTCCTTCTGGCGTTGCTGTGAAGGCTGGTGTCAGGTGCTACGTGGCTCAGTATTTTGCCGCTCACTCCGAGTGTGTACACAAGCCCCTCAATTCGACGTCCTACTTTCTCATTTCTGGAGACATTTGTACTTGGAGATGGGGGCGGGAGTCATGTTTATTGGCCCCTGGAATACATTTGTCTAAAAAGCCAGTGGGAAGAAATGTGTTGGTCCTTTGTTCTCATTGAGTGAGCTGCAAGTATGAAGTATCAATGGCTGCTGAGCTCACTGATGGCTAGGGTGAGGCTAAGCAGCAACTGTGTGTGCAGGAGAGCAGGGTCTGGCACCATCTGTGTGTCCTGGGCCTTTTTTCTCCTGCTGGCCTTTCTGGTTGCTGCAGATTGATGGGTTCTTCAATTGGCTAATAGAGCTTCTAGAGGTTTATTTTACTTTTAATCTTAAAAAAAGATTTCTTTTTATTTTTAATCACATGTATAGGTATGTTCATATATATGAGAGGAGGTATCAACAGAGGCTATAGAGCCAGAGTTACAGGCTGTTGCGAGCTGCCCAGCATGAATGCTGGGAAAGGAACTTGGGTCCTTGGCAAGGGCAGTATGTGCTCAATCACTGAACCATCTCTCCAGGCCTGTTTTTTTTTTTTTTTTAAAATAGCATTTATTTATTTATTTATTTATTTATTTATTTATTTATTTAATAGGTGGAGTTGTTCATGTGTTATACACATACAAAGGTCATAGGACATCTTGCAGAAGTTGATTTTTCTCCTCCTACCACGTGGGTCCCAGGGATCAAACCCAGGTCATCAGGTTTGATGGCAAGGCCTTTACCCACTGAGCCGTCTCGCTGACTGTTTTAGTTAAGATTACTATTGCTGTGGTAACACACGGTCACCAAAAGCAGCTTGAGGAGAAAAGGGTTTATTTGCCTTACACTTCCAGGTCACTCTTCATCACTGGAGGGAGTCAGGACGGAAGCGCACACAGGGCAGGACCTGGAGGCAGGAGTAGAGGGCATGGAGGGGCTGCTTACTGGCTTGTTCGGCACCCTGACTTGCTCAGTCTGCTTTCTTACAGAACCCAGGACCATCAGCCCAGGGATGGCACCACCCACAGTGGGCTGGTCCTTTCCCCATTGATCACTAGTTAAGAAAATGTTCTTCAGACTTGCCTCCAGCCTCATCTTAGGGAGGGAGGCATTTCCTCCACCGAGGCTCCCTCCTCTCTGAAGACTCTCAGTTGTGTCAAGCTGACATCCAGGAAGCTGACCCCCTTCTAATTTTTTTAAAATTACATTTAGCTTCTAGAAGTTTATCAGTGAGTTGGGCTGGCTGCCCTCGGGGATCCCTTCCAGCAGAGGGAGTGAGCGTGCAGGGGTTGCTAACCAGTATAGGTGTATAGGTCTAAGTGAGTGTGGCTGTTCCCTTTCCTAAGAGACAGTGTCTCGGCACCCCCTGGGCTGTGGATGGTGTGTTCTCACACTGAAATTATGGACCCTTCCTCCTCTTACTTTTTATTCTCAAAGAACTATTTGAGAGAAACACTCACAGGGCAGCAGGAGAGAAGGAGGTAATTAGCTAGAATTCCACATCACCTGAAAGATGAGGTACCTGAGCATCTCAGGGTGAACCTGTGACTAGGAGCAGCTACCCCATGCTCTGAACTAGGTCGAAGGCCAGAGAAGCAGGACACTAATATCCCAGGGAAACCACTAGAGCCCAGCTTAGATACTAAGTGTGTGTTACCTTGTGACTCTTCATCTGGGCTTATCCTGAAGTTCTTAGGAGTCTAAGATCTATGTATCCCACACGGAGGTGTGTGAGGAGGTTCATGTCTAATCACTTATGCCAAATCCACGTTCCAGATGTGCTTTAAGACAAGGATTGCTTTCGGGG
Source organism: Montemys delectorum (assembly GCA_019843815.1). Lineage (NCBI taxonomy): Eukaryota > Metazoa > Chordata > Mammalia > Rodentia > Muridae > Montemys > Montemys delectorum. The sequence continues at coordinate 12,799 of JADRCD010223699.1, read as the reverse complement.
AGCATGTGGATACGAAAGGGTCCTTCCTTCATCCTTCCTAACCTGTGTGCTCACTGATATAGTTGGGCACAGCCTCTGCCACTGCCCTCTGGCACCCAGCCTGTGTTCTTATCCCTTGTGCCCCCAGGTCCTGCTGGGCCACCCTCCTTCGTACACTTCGGATGTTGCTGCTTCAGTCTCTGCTGTGTCCCTGCCACCTGCTGTCCTTTCCCCTCCTCTGCCGGATACTCTTCTGCCTACTGCCCCTGAGCTCCTGCCCAAGCTCCCCAGCTCCCTGGCCCCTACGGTGGTTGCAGCCTCTCAGAGTGTGCCCACACAGACCTCTACACTCCTCCCGCCAACAAACCCACCTCTGCCCACTGGGCCTGCAGTTGCTGGCCCCTGCCCTGCTGTCCAGCTGACTGTGGAAGTTGCTCAAGAGGTGTGTGCCCTCCCTCGTTCCCCGCTCCAGGCCCCTGGGGTCTCAGCCCTCAGGTGAGGTGAGGGAGGCTTGCCTGAGGCCCAGCGTGCTCTAGAGCAGATACCCCAAGCTGCTTTGCATCTCGCTCTGCTCTGCTCTGCTCTGCTCTGCGCTGGCCCACATTAGGAGGACAAGCATGCACTTCAGAAATGGGTTTTCCTCAGAGAGCGTACGCAGGTTGCCGAGGGCTTTCACAAACCCTGTGTGTCCTTTTTAGGGAATGATCAAAGTAGGTTAGCAGTTTGTGGAAGGAAGCAACCCTGGGTTTCAAGAATCTGCTTGCCTCTAAGCCTTTCAAGATTACCCTGGCCACACACTGGGCCCTGTGTGGAGAGAACCTCAGAGGAGGAGGGGAGGTGGCTGCGAGCTGTGGCTGGCCTCACCGCTGAGGGGAGGCCGATCAGCACAATATAACCCTGTTCTCTTTATTCTGTTCTTATTTTAGGAGCAGGTCTCACAAGATAAAACCCTTGGCCCCCCACAGAGCTCTGAGAGGTACCGCTCTGCCTTGCCCTCAGGATCGGGGTGGGGGTGGGGTGCAGGCCCAGGAGCCAGCTTGGCCCTCTCATTCAGATCCTGCCCTAGTTTGCTAGGACATTATCAGGATTTTTAACAGATATTGCCCCCCCCCCCCACACACCTTTTCCAAATCTGACCCAGAGTGGCTCAGGGACCATCTTTCTGATCTTTGTCAATCCAGGATGAGTCCTGGATGCTGTCAGCCCCTACTAGGCTATGGGTCCTGGCACGAGACTTTGTCAGTCCGGGTGGAGTCCTGGTTGTTCTTGGTCCCTGCTGAGCTGTGGGTCCTGGCACTAGTCCTTGTGCTAAGGACATTCCAAAAGGGGAAGGTCATGGGCAGAGCCTCAATACTCTATGGGATGCCTAGGCCCAGATGTTCAGGTCTCTCCTCCTGTGATCCAGGGTGGCAGTGCTGGTCTTATTGAGGTAGGTATGGGAGGCAGCTGGGATCCTACCACCCCAGGAAACTGGGTGTTGTGCAAGCAGGACTCCATGCTTAGCAGACTCTACACTCCTCACAATAGCCTGGAGTGTCTGAGGTCTTGTTTGCTCAGATGGGAAAAGTAAGGCACGCAGACCCACTTCACAAGCAAAAGGCCTACAGGACCAAGAGAACTCTCAGGTCCCTTGCAGGCTGGGTACGACATCTCTACAGGTCACAGCTTTAGGCACCTAAGGCTTTAAAGCTCCAAGGCTGAACTGACTAGAGTGGGCTTTCTGGTAACCCATGTATGCTGTTAACATTCTTGGTTTTCCCTCAGCTTTGGAGGTTCTGATGTCATCTCTGGAAGAGATCTGAGTGACAGCTGTGAAGGCACCTTTGGAGGGGGCAGGCTGGAGGGAAGGGCTGCCCGGAAACACCACCGTAGGTCCACTCGTGCACGCTCGAGGCAGGAGAGGGCCAGCCGGCCCCGTCTCACTATCCTGAATGTGAGTGGCTGCTGTTTGGGGCACATGGGTGTGAAGTCCTCTGCAATCTGATCATGACTTCCTGCAGGTGTGTAACACGGGGGACAAGATGGTGGAGTGCCAGCTGGAAACGCATAACCATAAGATGGTGACCTTCAAGTTTGACCTTGATGGGGATGCTCCAGATGAGATTGCCACATACATGGTAAGGCTGGGTCAGGGGTGAGGCCGCTTCCTTGAGGTCCTTAGACTTTCATAAGAGTTAAAATGTTGAGTTCAGTCCTGCATGGAGGTGTTTGGGTGGCCTGTGGGTTGGGCACAGAACTTAGCAACTGTCCCCAGAGCTGTGGATATCCAGGGAGAGAATCAGCTTCCTGCAGATGATTTTTGTGGATTCTTCCCCAGACTTCTGTGTAAGGCTAATTCAGGTGCAAAGCACCTATACAGTTCTCAACCTAAATTGCATCTTTTTTGGTCTCGTGTTTCCCCTGGATTCTGAGCCTCCTCTCATTCTATTGCTTTTCCTCCTTTGGACTCCATAAAGGATTGAGTCATGCATTTTAAAGCCAAGTTATCCAAAAGCTCATAAATGTCCAGACAGGTCATGCTTCCCGATGGCTTTGCTCCCTGCCCCTGCTTGCTTTGGGGTTGGAAGCATCGGAGGCTCCAGCCAAAGTGCAGGTGTCAATGATGGAATGGGGCGAGGTGGGAGTTACTTGTCTCACTGCTGAGACAAACACCTCACAGAAGCAAGGAAGGAAGGGTTTAATTTAGCTCAAGGCTAGGGAAGGTCTTGGCAACAGGAGTGTGAGATGGCTTGTCACCTTGCACCCACAGTCAGGAAGCAGAGAGAGATGAGTGCTGGTACCCAGCCGGCTTTCGCCTTTGTATCCAGTCCGGCACTCCAGTCCATATTTAGGATGGGCCTTCCCACCTCATTGACCCTAAGGTTGGAAGTCCATTATAAACACGCCTAGAGCTTTGTCTCTTGGGTGATTCCAGGTCCTTTGACTTGACAATTAATATTCATCAGCACAGGTGTTAGTTAGACAAGCTTTGCCTCATCTGGGACCATCTTGCCACACGTGGGATGCTCCATTCCTTGGGTCTTGGGCTTATTACCCTGGCAGACCATTGTAAAGAGGAAACCAGATATTTGAATTAGCTTGGTTTTGGTTTCAATTTATACTTGAACCCTGAAGTTGTATGTTTTTCTCTGTTTTTTTTTTTTTTTATGTGTTTTTGATCTCTTTAATTTCTTTTTTAAGAAGAAGAAACATATTCCTATCAGGAAGCTGTCTTAGTCAGGGTTCTCTAGAGTCACAGAACTTATGATAGTCTCTATGTAGTAAAGGAATTTATTGATGACTTACAGTTTGTAGTCCAACTCCCAACAATCAATTCCTAATAACAGTCGGCAGCAGCTGTGAATGGAAGTCCAAGGATCCAGCAGTTGCTCAGTCCCACAAGGCAAGCAGGCGAAGCAGAGAGAGCCTTCCTTCTTCCAATGTCCTTATATAGGTCTCCAGCAAAAAATGTGGCCCAGGTTAAAGGTGTGTGCCACCACACCTTTAACCCCAGATGACCTTGCTTGAACTCGTAGATCATCCAGTCTTAATCTTCTAGAATTCATAGCCACTATGCCACCACACCTTTAATCCCAGATGGTCTCGAACTCATAGAGCTTTCTATGTTAATCCTATGGGATTCATAGCCACTATTCCTCAAGGTCTCCATGCCAAGATTCAGGTCAGAAACTTGTATCTCTCAGCCTCCAGATTAGGGCCACAGGTGAGCCTTCTAATTCTGGATTGTAGTTCATTTCAGACATGGCCAAGTTGACAACCAGGAATAGCCACTACAGAAGCTATAGGGGGATTTTGTTTAGTTTTGCTGTAATTACAACACTCCATATGCTCTTGCATGCTTCAGCCTGTGTCACGTATTTGGGTGCTCCTGACTACAGCCACTGCATTCTACCCTCAGGCACCCCTGTACTCACAGCTGCAAGCCATACTCAGGGGTAGCTAAGAAGACAGCCTCAGCCTCATCTGGGAGAGTAGTAGTGCTCCTGGGGGTCTTATCTAGGTGGCTGGGAGAATACTGATCTTCAGCTATCTTGTAGGAGCTGCAGGCCCACCCACAGAGGATGGATGGTCCAGGCATGTGTGAGGCTACACATTTGTATGAATGGGTAGACATGGTTAGAAAGAGCGGGTACTGGAGACCCCTAGGAAAGAAGACGGTTGGTGTCTCTCCCTGGAGCTCTTTGTACAGGGAGAGATAAATCGTGCTGAATCTGTCTAAGGCAGCCAAGACACAGTGGGCCAAGGTCACCCACAGGAGCATTAAGGGCAGTGACTGTACTCTGGTGAGCCTAGCCCAGAGGCTCTGGTGTCCAAGCTATGGTATTAGCCCTCTCGGTACCTCCATATCCCAGGCCTGGGCTGTTTTGCTGTCCCTACTGCTGGGTGATGGATGGAAGACAGTCAATTCTATGAGAACTCCTTGACTACAAGGAGGCAAACAATGCATGCATTATAGAATCATGGGTTTCTGGACTCAGACCTGGCCTGCCAGGAGGACAGTGTCTGGTCTAAATGGATTCTGGAAAGCCCTGTGCTTGGACACCAAGGTCCAAAAATAACTAACTGGAGAGATGATGGTATTGTTCCTTACTGGGACAGCAGCAAAGATGGGACTCAGAGATCTGCTTATTCAGTTCAGTTGAGTTTGCTGTGGCCAACTTTGGAAGAGCTGAGAAGAGCCAGGTGGCTGTGAGGCAAGAGCTCTGTCAAGATGAACTGTAAAGAGAGCCAATAGGAAAGATTTCTGGGGAACCAGTCACAGTGGTGCACACTTGTAATCTCAGTACTTGGAAGACAGAGGCAGAGTGTCTGTGGGAGTTAGAGGCCAACCTGGTCTACATAGTGAGTTCTAGGACATCCAGGACTACACAGTGAGACCCTGTCTAAAAATAAACAAACAGATAGTATTGTTATTATTATTAGAAAAATAGGGATGGCTCATTGTCTGGTATTCATGTCCCTATTAGGCCCTCTGCCCAAGACCCAGTACTGGTGCACCTATCTTTATTGGAAATTCTTAGGCTAGCCTGGGGTTCAGCTTTTGCTCCAGGAAAGTCATGCCACATAAGGCCATCTGGTTGTGTGGGTTTTCAGCTTCAGCTGCATTCCTGTGTCTCTGGGGCCATCAGCTTTCTCCCTTAGATATTCAGACCCAACTGGGGGACACATCCTTTGTCTTGATACCTAGGGCAGGATAGTGGATAGCTGTATCCTTGATAGAGCCCCCAAGCGGCCATAGTCTATGGAGGTTGTTACCAGTAGTTCCATGTCTCTTTGTAGGTAGAGCATGACTTTATCCTGCCCGCTGAGCGAGAGACATTCATCGAGCAGATGAAGGATGTTATGGACAAGGCAGAAGACATGCTCAGTGAGGACACGGATGCTGATCACGGCTCTGATACAGGGACCAGCCCACCACACCTGGGTGCCTGTGGTCTGGCCACGGGGGAGGTGAGAGCCCAGGTCCCCAGGGCATGCTGGTGGATGCAGCAGGCAAGGGGCTCAGTAAGCAAGGCTTCTGACCCACAATCCCTTTCCCTCATGCAGGAGAATGGACAGTCCCAAGCCAATGCCCCTGTCTATCAGCAGAACGGTAAGTCTGTCTCAGAAAGGCAAGGCTGGCAGAGTAGCCAGCCTTAGGGAAGAATCATTTCCCTGTATCTCCTGTGCTGCAAAGCAGGCATTTGACAGAACTGCTATGTTGAGCATAGCAGTACCAGCTTTGGATTGTGGGAGTGGTGATGTTGGTTTCCCAGCTGGTTATGGCTACCCTGCCCAGCAGCCACTAACCTCTGGACGCCATCACTTCCTTCAAGGCTGGTGCTGTAGACACCCCAAGAAATAAATGAAGCTTTTCTGAGAGTCTCCAGCAGCCAGTGAGGCTTCCTGGGCTGGGTGACCACCCTGTACTCTTCCTGGTTGAAAGGAGCTGATGGAAGCCCTTTCCAAGGCCTCATTATCAAGGGGCCTGCAGGAAGCTGTGGAGTGAAGCCGTTTAGGATTATAGGAGAGAGTTTGAGTTCCTGCCCACAGATGGAATGAGCTTCCTAGTGCGCCTGGTATAACCACCCCTAGTGGGGTCTGGTACGGCCCCCTAGCCGGAGGTACCAGCTCCCTCTCAGCACCTCTTTATGCTCTCTTTCTCAGTCTTGCACACAGGGAAGAGGTGGTTTATCATCTGCCCAGTGGCTGAACACCCAGCAACAGACACCTCTGAATCATCACCCCCACTTCCTCTAAGCTCCTTGCAGCCAGAAGCCAGCCAAGGTAGGAGTACACAGAACCCAGACCCATTCCATAGCAACATAGGAGCTTCTGTCTGTGCAGCCCCATACTAGGAAATGTTGGGTGCCTGGTGCCATGAAAGCTGCTGTTGCTGACCCACACCGTCATTCTAAAGCTCAGGACAGCCTACAGGCCATGTTACCATTTCTTCCTGTTCTCTATTTTCATCAGGACAGCACTGGCCTGAGCTGTCTTTACTATTTTTGCCACTCATGAGAGGTGCCAGCATGATTGTGTATTGTGACTTTCTCACCCATCATTGTCACCTTTGGTACACCCATGGTGGACATGCTCTCTGAATCTTGCTCTGCACGGGGAGGTGGAATTCTGAGACTACATAATTATCAGTTGTCACATGGATGACAGTCTGTGCTGTTCTTCTGAGACTACCTACACTTTTCCCCATGGGTATCTGCAAACTTTTCCTTCAGCGCTGTTGGTTAAGTCTTGATTTTTATATCTATGGTTTTAGAAGGCCGAACTAGTCATTGGAACAAACTTAAGATTTGATTCCTTATCACTTGGCAAGAAAGCTGATCATTAAATAACTTGGGTTTCCATCATACTACATTCATAAAGAAGACATGTCAGTTTGTGTCCTTATTGTATGTTTCCAGTGAATTCCATTGTACTTTTGGAGATTCGTTAACAACCACAGGGAGAATAATAGTAAGGTTCAGTGAAGGATGCTTTCAGTGTGAGCTCAGCCTCTTCTGAGAGGCCAGGGGCTGGTGATCTCGCCTGAAGAATGACTTTCACAATGAAGATCTCTTCCCACAATCCATTTTCCTTGGCTTATACACACTCCCTGGTTTGAGGAAAGTCCAACATCTGTCACAAGGCAGGTACATTTTAGCATGCCATAGGGTAGAAGGACCGTGGAGTGTCACAGTGTGGTGTGACATTAACAGTGAAGTGGAGCTACAAGCACAGTTAAACCCTCACCCTTCATCTACAAACTGATGACCCTGGAAATCATTCATAGAAAGTTTGAATCTGGTGGGGACTTGGGGTGGAGAAGTAGGTGACAGATATGTTAATTTGAATTAACTATCTATAGAGGAGGACCCAAAGACTTAATGAGTTCTGAAAGTCACATATCAAAGGCACTGGAAATCTGAAGACAGTGAAAACTTGTCAGGTCCTAATTCGGAGTATAGAAACCAGATATAAGCTGAGTCTTGGCC